>JAVJIF010019963.1:0-102854 GCA_038442645.1 Agave tequilana | reverse complement strand
TTGATCTCTTTCTCCTCTTCAGCTCTCTCCCCCTATTCCTCTCTCTCTCTCCTAATCTCTCTCTGTCTCTCTTCTCTCTCAGAGATGAGAAATCTCTGTCTCTGAGAGAGAAGAGAGACAGAGAGATCAAGAGAGGGTTGAAAGAGGGGAGAGAGAGCTGGAGTGGAGAGAAAGTACTTACCTGGCGACGACGGCAAAGGCGATAGTGATGAAGGCGACGACGACGAATGCGGGAGGCCTCTGTCCTAGATCGGGTTCGCCTGCAGTAAAAAGGTTGATTTTTTTTCACTTTTACTTTTATCTAACTTAAGCGGCCGAATTTACTCGCTAATTGGCAGGTTGTAATCTGACCCGCCCCACAAACAATAAGCACATAGAGGCGATCGCCTCGCGCGAAGCGCGAGGCGCATTCGGGCGTGCGCCTCCCGCTACCCGCGCGCCTCGCCTGCGATGCGGGGCGCATTGTTGCGCCTCGCTTCGCCTCGCGCCTGAGGCGCATCGTCTCGATCGCCTCTAACACTACTGACCAATGTCTCTTTAGAAACCAAAATAAAGTTTCCCAAACCATTGCTTGGGAGCCCCCAATTTCACTGAAACCTGGTTTTAAAAACTCAAGAAGTCTGAGCTTAGATTTGCTAAGCACAATCAATCTCCCCCCCCCTTTCTTTTCTTCTATTGCACTTGGTTCTCCAATAGTTGAGTCTCTCTCTCTCTCTCTTCCAAGATCCCTTTTGCTTTTCTCCCAAAATTTCAGTTTTTATAGTTTTTCATGGCTTCATCATTCCAACTCGAAAATTCCATCTTGAACCAAAACATGATGTATGCATGTAGTCCTCCACCGGCACATCAATGCATCAAGTTGATTAAGATGAAGGAAAAAAAATAAGATTTCAACGTTTTTTGTGATTTTTCTCATAAAAATTAGGACTAGGGTTTTTATATAGAAGCTTATTTTGTTAACTATAAGATTCATAAGTATTTGTTACATAAAAGTTATTTGAATAAAAAATTCTTTTGGATGCTCGTGAAATGAAAACAAATTTTCCAATTTCTTGCATTCTACAAACAATTTTGATAATAATCAATGAGTTGGATTGTGAGGGGATTGATTATATAACTTTAAATCATTTATAATGGTTAAATATGTTTTTTTTGCTAAAATTGGTGAAATCTATTTAATTCTTATGTTCTAAGAAGGATGCATAGTGCTAAGTTTGATGTTAGTGTATCATTAATAGAAATTAACTCATGGGAAATGAACTTGAACAAGGATGTTTTTTATGGACAATTGGTAAAACTGGTGAAATTAATAGTAGTGAGATCGATAACGTTTGAATATATATGTTTTAGGATTTAGAGAAATTTTATCATGATCTAAATATATTTTTTTGTAATTATTGTTATATTCTAGAAAGATGCATAATGTTAAATTTAATATTAATATATTATTAAGAAGATAAACCCAGAATAATGAACTATAACAAGTTCTTTTTTGTATACAAAATTGCTAAAATTGTTGAAACTCATGGTGCAAGTAAAATGATTGGTGTTTGCTAATCCATTCTAAATTTATCTTGAACCCTTTGGTATTGTTTTGTGTCTAGTATTTTTTTTGTAATGTCAATTTTGTTTTGAATGTTAGAAGACGAGGATGTGGAAAAGAAAAGCAAGCTTAATTGACATGTATGGACCAATTATCAAATAACTTTGTAATTCAACTTTTGAAAAAAAAACATGATAACCCACAATGGAGAGTCCAAATTGTTGGTAAAGAGAAGCATGGACAAAAATCACTCGTGAATTGAATGCTAAAGTTGAAACTCAAAAAGTAAAAATTACAAATGATCAAGTGAAAGAGAAAGAACATAATACGAAAAAGAAATTCAAACTATTTATGGAGTTGGTAGAACAGAGTGCATTTGGATGAGACAATGGACAAAAATATGTAATGGCACCTCTTAATGTGTGGAATGAACTAAAACTAGTTATATATGCAATGATTTATTCATTTATGTTATTGTTTCGTTGTTATTTATTTTCTTGCTAATTATTAGTTCATGTAGTTATTTCTTATTTAAATAGAAAAAATAAATCATTATTATTCAAGCTCAAGGGTTAGCAATTTCCTGAAAACAATGAGTTCTTTGACCTATATGACAGTATTTAATGCTTGAATAAATTTCTCCTTCAACTTTATTTTGTTTTATTTATGTAATTGCAATGGTTATTAAAGTTTATGGGTCGATATACCCATGGCTAGCGTTTTCGTGGGCCTAATGATAATGATGGCGATGATAGAGAACATGCACTTTCACATGAAACGAGAACATACACCTTTCACATCAACTCCATCTGTACACTCCTGCATATGTCTCTCGTGGCAATTAAGATCGCCTCAATGATGACTATTGGACCTCGTACCAGTACGGTACAAATGTTCCCTCCACTCAAGAGCATGTTGCACCCACTAGTAAGAGATAGTCACCTCCTCAGACTATGTAATCTCATGTCATGTCGTCTTAAATGAACCATCATCACCATCAAGGTGGTCAACAAAAGAGATCCCTGAAGTTGGTGGAATTTATGAAATTCAATAAAGTACTCGAAGGAAGCTTGACAAAGGAGTATGGAGGTCTCAATGAAAGAGAACATAATAGCATTGATTATGCAATCATTCTCTCTTTCCTTGAGCCCTCCACTCCTCTTCAATCTTCTTCAATTACTTCTTTCTTGAAATCCCATGACTAGCACCAACTTTGAAGATCTCTCTTGTTGACTATCTTAGTGTTTGGGAATGGTTCATTCAAGACAACATAACACAAGATGAACAGTTTGAGAGGTGGCACCACCTCATTAGGTGGCACAACACGCTCTTGACTAGATGAAACATCTATAGTGTAGT
Source organism: Agave tequilana (assembly GCA_038442645.1). Lineage (NCBI taxonomy): Eukaryota > Viridiplantae > Streptophyta > Magnoliopsida > Asparagales > Asparagaceae > Agave > Agave tequilana. Next base: position 99,952 of record JAVJIF010019963.1, on the reverse strand, counting down.
AATATGAGGTCCAATGGTCATCATTGGGGTGATCTTCAATGCCATGAGAAGCATCTCCATGAGGAGGTATAGATGCATTTAGTGTGAAAGGTGCATGTTTTTCTCCATCGTCATCGGTAGTTGTGTGATTTTCCAGGACCACGAAAGATTGCTATTATCATACCTACATAAAAAATATTAATAATCGTCGACATACATAAATAGAAGTAAATAAATGTATAGGGAAAAGATCGTTCAGGCATTAGAGGCCTTCAAATAGATCAAAGCATTTACTATATTCAAGAAATAGCTTCCCTTGAGTTTAGATAATGCTAATTTTGTTATTTCTGTTTAAATGAAAACAATAACAACATAAATAAATAATTGGTAATAAAACAAGTTGAAATGAAACAATAACAACAAAGATAAATTACTGCATACATAACTAACATGCTTTAGTTCATTCCATACGTTAAGAGGTGTCATTACACATTGTTTTCCATTGTTCCATCCAGATCCAATATCTTCTATCACCTCTTTAAATAGTTTGAATTTCCTTTTGATGTTATGTTCTCTCTTTCACTTGATCCTTTCTAACTACTACTATTTGATTTTCAAATTAGCATTCAATGCATTAGTAATCCTTTTTCATGTTTCTTTTTACCAACAATTTGGACTTCTTGTTGGGGATTATCATATTCTTCAAAAGTAACTAAAATAAGTTATTTGATTAACGTTCCATACATGGTAATTTAGTCTCTTTTTTTCCTTACATCCTCATTATCTAACATTCAAAACAAAATTGATACAAAAACAACTACACATAAAACAACTACCAAATATAATAATGACATAAATAATACATTTTAGAATGAATTACCAACTATCATCTTAATAATACATTAATAACAAATTTAATATTATGCATCTTCCTTAGAACGTAAAAATGAAATGAATAAAATAAAACTATTTTAGATCATGATAAAAAAAGGAATCTAAACCCTAAAACATATATATATATATATATATATATATATATATATATATATATATATTTATTTATTTATTTATTTATTTATTTATTTATTTATATATACATATACATATATATATATACACATATACATATATATATATATGTATATGTGTGTATATATGCAAACACCATCCGCCTCATTGTCATTAATTTCACCAACTTTAGCAATTGTATATTGAAAAAATTGTCCAAATTCATTACTCATGAGTCAATTTTTATTGCCAATACACTAACATTAAACTTAACATTATTGTAGTGGTCACTTTCTGACCCGTCCGAGATCGTTACACATGTCTATCCAGATCCGATTACAGAAATCTTTATCCCTAAGCCCAATCCTAAATCAAACGAGGTAAAAAATAAGGTAGTTACCTCTCGGGAGCAGTTCATCCTTATCTACAGCCGAGCGCAAATCACAAGATAGAAATGGACTCTCTCCTATATCGATTCAAACCAGGGTGTTCGGCTCAACCGTTATCAAGATAAGCAATTTAGGTATTCAAACTGAGCAGGAGTCTCTAACCTTATCTATTGTACATCACTTGTATAAATAGGAGATCCCTTCCAACGAGAAAGGGACCACATACACCCAAATCTAGAGAACCATATGTAATCGCCATTAACATAGTGAAACTTCACTCTCCGTGGTTTTTTTTCCTTTCAGATTTTTCGCGTATTTTCATTGTGTGCGGTTAACTTTTCTGTGATTTGGCTACATCCACTTCCCTGTTTCAGTATGTGGACTGATTTTTAAGAATTACCCACTGCATTTGGTGCTTTCATTAAGAGCTTGTAGTCCACACTCGAGATCTCCCCACCCAATATCATTCCCCTTCCTCTAAACTATCCAGTATGACCGACATGGTTCCGTCAAGGAAGAGTGCCAACCAGACTACAGTCTACCCTGCCGCTTCGAAGAGAAAAAGTAAAGTCATAGAAGCGGCTGAGCCAACGAACTGTCGGCCCACCCTTTCAGATATCCACATCTCCGACGCTAAGTACTCTCATGCCAACACTGCATCGCCACTCAGGATGCGCCACTCAGGATGCAGACTGTCGAACCCGAGCCTCCACTCAATGGCGATCAACTCCTCCAGATGCTTTCCTACATGCGGAAGCAGATGGAGAATTAGCAGACGGAGATGATCCCGCTCCACGAAGTCGCTACCCGTGAAAAGGAAGCAGCAACCTGTGTCCAGACACGGCTGCTCAAACAGATCAAAGCATAGCAGGGGTCGCGATCTTCTCCTACTGTGAGAAGAAATGTGTGCCCCGCTTCGCCAACGCGTACATAGGGATCCACTCACTCTACCGAAAGCTCGAGGCGCATCCGATCGGAGACCTACAACGATGATGAGGACTCTGAGAACTCTCGGTGTTCCCGAACCCCAAAGTTCCATCGCATTGAGCACATCGCGGGTCTAGTCCAAAAGCGGCTCAATCAAGCGAGTAAGCGGCTTCCAAAAGGGATGGAGTACAGCATGTGAGACCCATCGACTCTCCATTGTCGAGAAAAATCACCACGCTTCGCTTTCTGAAGAAGTTTGTGATGCCGTTCTTTGATCACTACTAAGGAACCTCCGACCCACTACTTCATCTCTGCCAGTACCAGGACAAGATGGCGGTGTACGCCCACAACGACCTCCTTCTCTGCCGAGCATTCCCATCCAGCCTCAAGGGGGTCGCCTACCACGGATTTTATTCGCTCCCGAGGAATTCACTTTGAAACTTCCATGAAGTAACTGACGCATTTTACAAACGGTTGCTTCTAGAGGAACAGGCACCTTCTCACAGTCAATTCCAGAAGAACAACCTCACAGTCAATATGAAAGCTGAAGAGAGCCTAAATAACTACATTAACTACTTTCAGAGTCAGATGGCCCTGATCTACAACTGCAACGAGGATGTAGCCGTCGCTGCCTTCATCAGTGGGCTGCAAGTCGCCAACCCCTTCTACAAATATTTGGTGAAGAATGACGTGACCAAGATAAGGGATATTCTTGTTCAAGCTCAGAAATACATCCAATAGAAGAGGCGACTCGGACCACGTCTAGCCGCCTCCCGAGACGAGGCCCCGAGGTCGAGAAGCTGAAGCCACAATTCCCCCGAGGAAGAATCTGAGCCACAACTCCACTGCCATCCACAGGCCATCAAGGTGTGCTGCTGAATCCAGTAAGGGGAACAAAGCGAAGCTCGACCTCATCCCATTTTGGATACCAATCGATCAGATCTTCAACGCCATCAATGACCAGCCTGGAGTCAGGCGTCCAGCCAGACCTCTCCCACCTAACCCGAGAGAGCCTGAATTTAGTGACTACTGTGCCTTCCACAAAGGGAGAGGCCACCTCACGATGGACTACCAAACCCTACGACGGCACCTTCAGGATCTGGTCAATGAGAGATACCTCTGGGAGTTCGTTCTTAACCCCAAATTGCCCTCGAGGTTAGGGTGCAGAGGTAGCCTGAGGTCCCAGCCGAACACCCTGGCAATACCCTCGTCCAGTACCGGGAAGTGAACGCCATCTTTGAAAACTCCCCTATAGAAGACACCACCACCAAGAAGAGGATCCTCTACGTCAACAAAGCCCGGAAGGACAATCATCAAGCAACGGTGACTCGCCCTCCTACATCTCCCGGTAAGCCAGTCTTTTTCTCAGAAGACTCGTATGTCGTGCACTTCCCGCACAACGATGCCTTAGTTGTGACAGCACATATCGAACGCTGTAAAGTGTCAGAGATCCTAGTCATTGTTTTAAATCTCGGCCGAGATACCGATATATCGGCTGAGATATCGATACTTTATCCAAAATGATACGATAAGTGCAAAAATTTACCGGATATCATTTTGGACCGATATTAGCTGATATATCTCCATGTGGCTGATATATCGACCGATATCCGAAATGAAATATCCGATATATCGACCCTTATAGTTACTTATTTGGATAATAATTATTATTTTTTACTTGAGAGATTGTTTTATTTTATTCTTTGTTCATTATGGTATTTCAATGATGTTTTTTATATGATGTTTGGATAATAACTTATTTCTTTTAATAATGTCTTATATGTATTTACTATTGATATATCAACCGGTATTTAATATCATATCGCGATATATCACCCGATAATTTTGCCGACTAGTATATTGTCGATATTTGATATTTAAAACACTGATCCTGGTAGATGGGGAAAGTAGCGTCAATATCCTTTACGACCACGCCCTAGATTGAATAGAGGATACTCCCGAGCTAGCCCAAAAATTGATCATCCCCCAAACCCAGTCACTTCTATACGGATTCGATGGGGAAAACTCTCTGGAGTACTCTGGGCCTACAGGACAACCAAACGCGTTCCGACCTGAGAAACCCCGTTCTCGTTAGCATATGGGACAGAGGTGATTATCCCGGTCGACATCAGCATGCCGACACTCAGGGTAGAAGAAGTGGTTTCGGATCAGAACAACACCCTACTCCATCTGATGCTAGATCACTCGGAGGAAAGTCATCAACAGGCCCAAATCCGCATCACAGCCTATCAACAGCAAATAAGGGCGGCTCATCACAAGAAGGTGAAGCCCATGGAATTCCAAATCAGAGACTGGTCCTAAAGCACGTGATTTAGAGCACTCGGCAGAAGGATCACAAAAAATTGGAACCCAACTGGGTGGGTCCCGACATCATTATTGCTCACGGAGGCAACAGGTCGTACACCCGATCAGGGCGAGAACCAACTTAATAAGCAGTGAAACTCCTTTCGCTTAAAGTAATATCATGTGAAAGTCATGTAAACATTCAATGAAAAAATCATTTTCTGCTATCTTAATTGTGTTTCTCCCAACTCTGATGTCCGCCCCAAGCATAATGCACAGTCTTCACAGCTCACACGGGTCTTCACCCTGACAGCATCTCTCGGGAAGTCTCCTGAAAGATGGAAGCTTGCCTATGCCAATCACTTGGAGTCAACCTATAATGGGATATATCCCGATGGCCACTCGAGCAGATCTATAGCCTATACGAGTCCTCTACACCCTGACAGCACTCCTGGAAGAGCCACCTGAAAGATGGAGGCTATCCTACGCCAGCCGTTTAGGTCCAACTCATGATGGAATAACACCCTGATGACTGCCTGAGCAGGCCGCAGCCTATATGGGTCCTCTCTACACCTTGACCACACTCTTGGGGAGCCACCTAAAAGATAGAGGCTCGCCCACGCCAGTTGTTCAGGTCCAACTCATGATGGGACAACACCCTGATGACGCCTTGAGCAGGCCCGCAACCTATGTCCTCTACACCCTAACGGCACTCCTCGGGGAGCCACCTGAAAGATGAAAGCTCGCCCATGTCAGCTGTTCAGTTCCAACTCATGAAGGGATAACACCCTGATGACTGCCTGAGTAGGCCCGCAGCCTATACGGATCCTCTACACCCTGACGACACTCCTCAGGAAGCCACCTGAAAGATAAAAGCTCGCCCACGTCAGCTGTTCTTCTCCAGACTATGATGGGTTAACACCCTGATGACTGCCTGAGAAGGCTCGCAGCCTATACGGGTCCTCTACACCCTAACGGCACCCCTCTGGAAGCCACCTGAAAGATGGAGGCTTGCCCACGCCGGTTGTTCTGGTCCATTGGGTTAACACCCTGGTGACAACCTGAGAAGGCTCGCAACCTATACGGGTCCGCTACACCCTGACGGCGCCCCTCTGGGAGCTACCTGAAAGATGGAGACTCGCTCACGCCAGCTTTTCTGGTCCAACTCAGCAGGCCCGCAGCCTATATGGGTCCTTTATACCCTAACGGCGCTCCTAGGGGAGCTACCTGAAAGATGGCACGCTGGCTGTTCAGGTCTAACTCATGATAGGATACATACTGATGACTGCTTGAATAGGCCCATAGCCTATACGGGTCTCTACACCCTGATAGCACTCCTCGGGAACCACCTAAAAGATGGAAGTTAGCTCACACCGGTTGTTTTGGTCCAACGTATGATGGATTAACACCCTGATGACTGCCTGAGCAGACCCACAGCCTATACGACCCTACACCGTGACGGCATCCCCCGAGGAGCCACTGAAAGATGGAAGCTCACCCGCGCCGGCTGTTCTGATCCAGCCTATGATGGGCTAACACTCTGATGACTGCCTGAGCAGGCCCGTAACCTATACAGGTTCTCTATACCCTAACGGCAGCCCTCAGGGAGCCACCTGAAAGATGGAGGCTCCCCCACGCCGGCTGTTCTGATCCAACCTATGATAAGTTAATACCTTGATGACTGCCTAAACAGGCCCACACAGGCTATACGGGTCCTCTACACCCTAACGTCACTCCTCGATGAGCCACCTGAAAGATGGAGGTTGGCCTACACCAGCTGTCCTGGTCCAGCTTATGATGAGATAACACCCTGATGACTGCCCCACAACTTACATTGGTCCTCTACACCCTGACGGTTACCGCTCAGGAAACCCTGAGAGACGAAGTCTTGCCCGACAAACCATTCTGAGTGCAACCTACATAGGTCCTCTACACCCTAACGGTTACCGCTCGGGAAACTCCTGAGAGACGAAGGCTTTGCCGACAAATCATTTCGAGCGCAACCTACATGGGTCATCTACACCTGACGGTTACCGCTTGGGAAACTCTTGAGAGACGGAGTCTTATCCGACGAACCATTCCGAGCACAACCTACATGGGTCCTCTACACCCTAACGGTTACCCCTCAGGAAAACTCCAAAAGAGGCGGAGCCTTGTCCGATAAACCACTTGAGCATAGCCTGATGGGTCGTGTTACACCTGAGGGCCCCCCGAACGACTCTACAACCTACATGGGCCCTCTACACCCTGACGGCTACTCTCAGGGAACTCCTGACAGACAGGAGCTCGCCCCTAGCAAGTGAGTTTTCCCTCAACTGCAAATTCCTTAGTAGGCCTCTCGAGGAGGCCACACATTGAGTCATTTCATGTGCTACAAAGCAAGATAGTTCCCGATGAGTAAGGAGATCACAATCATATACAAGGCAAGATTTGAATAAAACTGTGATTGATTGTCTTTTCTATGTATTACAAAAATTTTGGATTACATCCCTCTTACAAATGTGAATACATCTAACAAGTGTGATACTAGTACAAGTTTTCGGTTTTGCATGTATGCGTTTTTCCTGGGACAAAAAGCAGAGGCGCGTAATGTCACGTCCCCAACTACGTCCTAGTGATGACACCTAAGCAAACAATCCTCTAGGACCAAACGAGTGACGATACTGAGAACTCCCAGGAAGACACTAGCAAGGAGAACTGTGACCAAATTGCAGATCGAAGCTTGCAAGGCAAAGGAGAATACCTATGCCAAGACCGTAACTCCAGAGCAGAGACGAACAAGGAGGCGGCACCCCATAAGAACATAGGCAATCGGCCCTGATACCAGAGTCGGCGTCAAATACCCTTATGCTCTCTGCTACATGCTCGCTGCAAGGAAAGAAATGGGTCAAACCCAAACTTCTCCCCAGTCTGCTCTGACCAAAGGCAGACCAAGCAGAAAATAGGTTATTCCCTGTCCATCCCCACAGTTGGCCTCGTCGCAACTCGCAATAGCTGAAACCCCTTGACGGAGCCCATCGCAAGAACTGAAACTCCTTGACAAATAGACTCACGAATATTAAGAGTATAGTAGGCATCACCACCCATTTCATCTCCTACATCCACTGAATGAAGAACGAAACAGACACCACTGCTTGCAAAACAGAACAAGGCTTTAACAGCAAAGAACTTTTAGGAACCCTATATATATAGGAGGAAGAAGCCCAAGAGCTAATCGCCCAGGCTCCTAATCCCAATAGAAGACGAAGCATTGCTCCACTTAGGGCCCTACACATGCCATAAAAGAAGGGAGTTGAACCGTCGTGCCAGATACGCCATGCCTTCCTCGAAAATCGCCCGCATTCATAAGAGAGGGATACTTTTATCAACACTGACACTTTAGATACGCGGTACCCACCTCGAGCGCAGCGTCACACAAGAGGCGGTAATATGATCGGCGATGAAACAGACATGACACACATTTAAAACTTTGCCAGACTGTATGGCCACGCACGCCACTACAGGACAAAAACCTGAAGCGACAACAAGCACCTTGAGTTCAGGTCAGAAAGTTCTCATTTCATTCTACTCCCCTCTCTACATCAGAGACTCCGAGAACCTAAAATCCCCTTAGAAGAGTTCTCGACCTCTTCCGAAGAAAAAAAATAGAGGAGGCATCTGTGATGATCACTTTCTGACCCGCCCAAGATCGTGACACATGTCTATCCAGCCTCTAGCGGATGTGCGACGTGTGACTACTTACAGAACATTTAACCTGATATCTGCACCCAGTTCGAATTTCGAACAGGTTGGGTGATTAAAGAATAATCAGATCCGATTAGAGAGATCTATATCCCTAAGCCCAATATTAAATCAAACGATGTAGTTACCTCTCGGAGCAGTTCATCCTTATCTACAACCGAGCGCGAAATACAAGATAGAGATAACTCTCTCCTATATCGATTCAAACCAGGTTGTTCGGTTCAATCGTTATCAAGATAAGGAATTTAGGTATTCAAACTGAGAAGGACTCCCTAACCTTATCTATTGGACATGACTTGTATATCTATTGGACATGACTTGTATAAATAGGAGATCCCTTCCAACAAGAAAGCAATCACGTTCACCCGAATCCAGAGAACCCATTGTAATCGCCATTGACATAGTGAAACTTTTCTCTCCGTGATTTTTTCCCGTTCTGGTTTTCTACGTATTTTCATTGTATTTGCGATTGGCTTTTTATGATTTGACTACATCCACTTTTCTATTTCGGTGCGTGGACTGATTCCTTAGGAATTACCCGCTGCAATTATGCATCTTCTTTACAACATAATAATGAAATATATTTCACCAATTTTAGCAAAAAAATCACCAATTTATAAATAATACAAAGTTATTTAATTCAATCCCCTCACAATCCAATTCCATTCAATATATATTATCAACATTGTTTGTAGAATGCAACAAATTGGGAAAAAAATTCATTTTATGGGCATAAAAAAAGAAATTGTTTTGTCATGTTACACTATGGGTCTGTTTGGTTAAGGGTGGAAGTGAGGAAGTGAAGAAGTGAGGAAGTGGTAATAGTTCCCTTTAGAACTTGGGAATTGGTTAGTAAGTTTTTCAGTGTTTGGATGTTGTTGGGAAGTGTGATTTGAAAAATGTTATGTCTTTTCCGGTGTTTGGATGGTAATGTGGAAGTGAAAGTGGAAGTGAAAGTGGAAAAAATGACCACAAAGTTGACCGCAAAAATAATATTAAATAAAAAGTAATTAAGAAAAATAAAAAATGGACTGTAATTAGAATGCAAATGAGATTTACATGAGAAAAAAATTAACTGTTTTGTACTACAACTTATTACAAATAAGATTTACATGACCACAAAATTAACTGTAGCACTATAGAAGTGAGGAAATGGTTGTGTAAAGAGAAAAGAGAAAAGAGAAAAAAAAATTTCCATTTTCCTTTTCCGGCGTTTGGATGAACAGCGAAAATGGGAAAAGACACTTCCCTCACTTCCACCCAATTCCTTGAATCCAAACAGCCCCTATAACAAATACTTCTGTGAATCTTTTAGCTAACAAAAACTTCTACATGAAAAAAGTACCCTAATTTTTTTAAAGGAAAATGTTGAAATCTCACCTTCTTCCATATATGTGTCCTGTTAAATTGAGGATGCACTGGTGGTGCAGGTGGAGATCATGCTTCGTTTCAGGGTCAGTTTTCCAGGTTGGAATGATGAAGTCATGAAAACTATAAAAAGTAAAGAAAAAAATGAGAAAGGGATCTTGAATGAAAGAGAAATGAAGAAGGGAATATGAGAGCGAGAGAGGAAGAAGCGGAGAGGAGGTCGCAGGCCTGAGCAGTTGAAGAAGCAAACACAAGAGAAGAAAAGAAAATAAAGGGAGCAGGAGCAAAAACTGGGTTTAGACTAGAGTTTTCAAAATCAAGGTTTTCAATGACTTGGGTCTTCCAAACCATGAATTTGGGAAACATTACTTTGGTTGCCAAATAGACCTTGGTTTAAATATTTGTGGTTTGACCTCCAAACCTTCTGAGAGCATAACTTCATAAAATTGATACCAGGTTACCAAACTAGGCCTCAAAGCCCTGGAAGTACTAAAACTCACTAGCCATTCCTCTACCTATTTTCACTTAAAACCCTTCAAGGAATTGCATTTGATTGTTGGTTAGAAAATACTCTCTAAATTTGTCAGAATAAGCTTGTATACATCTGAGCCTCCTTAAACCCCAAATTGCAAGTGCAATTGTGCAGAGGGCCACCCCTTAAATATCCCTCATTAAGCACTATAACCTAACAACTCACGCTTTCATTGATTTCCTTCAGGCTTTTAAGCAAATTAGGTGCTACTTAGCCACACCAAACCAGAACCAAAATTTGAGTTGTTGGTCATAGTATACACAGATCCCTGAGCCTGCATTCCAGGAATAGTTTATATGAAGTTTACGTTGGACATGGGTGACAGCTAGAATTCCATAATCATGCACAGTAGAAGTCTCATGCAGGTGAGATAAAGAGTGGTTTGCATGCACAAGATTCAACAATCTCTCGGTTTTTCCTTTATTTTTCTTTACTTTTTGATAAAGACCTCAGCCTGTCTTAAACCTAGGACCACTCATAATCTTTACCACTTGTTCTTACCACTGAGCTACATCTCAATGGCAAGGGCAACCAGCTCTCAGTTGGATAATCCTCTCCAATGTCAAGACTACTTGAGTTTTGGCAACAGAATTGATGGGGGATCTAGTCAAAACTTTAACCTTAAGATCCAGCAAAATAATGATCGAACTTCTTTCGAGATCCAACTTACTTCAACCTACAACCACAAACATCGAATTTCTAGCGTCAAGCACCAAGATTTGAATGAGAATTCTCCCAAGTCAATCTTTTATAATTGATAAACATCTTTTAGAGACAAAACAACTTCATTTTAGAATATTGTCGTGTCTGAAAGAGGGATATGACACAACACGACACTGTCACCCAACTCTAGTAAGAAAAAAGGACAATATGGTATCGTCACATTTTAAAAAAAAAGGAGAAATGTCTGACAAAGTGTATCCATAAAGGATTCATAATGGATGAACATCAAAATAGTGTTAATGTGGAGTTACTCCAAGGTGATGCAAACCCATATCATGTGTTTTCTTTTTTACTTGACTTTTTGACATGATATGTAAAATTAATAGCACTGAAGAGAGACCCTCCAATAAATATGGAATAACAAGACACATACGTGTTCCATATTTCTAGTTATAAAATTTGTTGCGTCACACAAACAATTAAGGACAACTAAAGACTTGACACTTGTGTCCCATATTTAGGCAACACTAGACAAATTCAAGGGTTACACACCCCTCCCTTCTCCGTGGTTATGGGTAACTAGCTATATCAATGCAAAATGTATTAAGCACTTCCAAACATGGCGGAAACCTTTTTATTATGATTTATTTCATGGTCTCATAATATTTATGGCTAACCCCCTCTTATTCATGGTAGAAATTTGACACCAATTAGAAGATTACCAGTTGTCTTAAAATTTTGACAAATCTTTTATGGAGTTTGTGTTGTAACTGATCCCATTTTAATGACGACGATGATGATTCAGTTGGACCCATTTTGATCCAAACAAACTTAATGATAAAGATAAAGAATGACTAATTTAGGGCCTGAAAATTAATGATAGATGGCCTACCCTCAAAATGAGTTTGTATAGATAGTGAAGAAAAGATGGAGTTCCCGTACCTCATGTAACACTTCCAAGAATGTCCTAGGTGCCTTCTTTGCATTCTCCAATGCTTTTGCCTGTCTGGTTTGCGCCTTGTGTTCTTTGATTGTCTCTTGTGTACACTGGAAACATATTAGAGGTGTCAATGCTGTGTCAGAAATCTCCAATGAGATCACCATTAACAAATGTGACATGTTAATTCTATGGAATAACAAAGTGCTTAGCTGTAACTAACAGTCATCCAGCAAAATAGTTAAACTTGCTCATTGCCGTCTCACTCTAAGATCTGACATGAGTAAGTTTTATAGCTTCTTCTTTATCTTAATTGTTTCTTTCTCCTTATTTATGTTCTAACATCAAAAAGAGATTTAAGCTAATTATAAGTTATAATTTCTTGCAACCTACAACCTACACTTGGGTTATTTCAAGACTCCATCAGGAGAGCACAATAGGTTCTAATTATCCAACCTCCAACAATTATAAACTTCCTACATTGCTCTTCAAGAAAGCGCTCACACACACAATATGATTTTGAGATGTTAAAAAGAAGCTACATAAGATGAGTTAGCAAATGAAAATAACATAACGAATGCTCTCACTTAAAAAGAATGAAGTTTCTTTATTCTTCCAAAACGTCATAAGCTTATGCTCAGCTTCAATAATTGCACTCCATATTCTGACTTAACCAAATACTACAACCAGGGTAGGTTAGAGTAAGACTATTCTACATGTTGATGCTTCCACTGTTCCACATATAATGAAAAGGGGCAAATAAAAGAAAGAATGCTATATCAAAGAAGTAAATAAACAATATCTGTGTCCTGATTATCAGTTATGAATCTTAGGGCAAATCTAAATTGCTAATTCAAAATTCTAATGGCAATAAAACCTCTTCTAATTGTGTAGCTTCAGCAATACTGGAATATTCAATGCTCATTTTATATCTTGTTCATTTTTCGTTGAACACGTTCACTTTGGCACGCACCTACCCTCTAACTGATTTCTAAAATCCTCTTGACTGAAGGTCAGATGTTAAAAACAAAACGTTATGCAATTTCCCACATAGACATCTGACAAATGGGTAGGATAATGAAGGCAACACCTTGATCATCATCATCTAGAGAAGCATCACCATCATCATTAAGATCACTACCTCAACTCCAGCATTGTCATTTTCTAAAGCCTCAAGACGTACAAGTGCTGCCTGTATATCATGAAAGCAAAACAGAAATAATGCAATATTAGCCAAATATGTAACATCAAGTTAAATTATTATGCGGAAGAGTGATATGAATGGTTGCGGAAGAGTGATATGAATGGTCAGGACCAGGTTGTTATTTTAAGGTAGAAATCACTGGAAGAAATGTATCTTGTTATTAAAATTATATGTGATTTGGTAGAACTCATCAATGTGTGTCTCATCTCCATGTGAAATTAATAGATATGTAGATTTTATGTAGACTTCACACTAAAGAAAATGGAGTTGGCAGATTGAACTTCCAAAAGCCTTTGATTGCAAACATTGCTGAGTAAGTTCTCACATGTGGATTGGAATTCCTAGTCTATGAACAAGGTCAAAGAATAGATTTGGAAAAGATAAAGATATGAAATTAAGGATTACTAAACATAGATCTTCCCGTTAATTGTAAACTATGAATGATTGTATCATTTCTGCCCTTTTTAAGTAGTCATGAACTTGATTCTCCTAGATGTCTACCTATTAACAACTGAATTCTTACCAGCAATAAACATAACCAACAGAACAGAAATTTATCTTGTGTTAAAAATATCCCTAAACCTGTTCATTGCAAACGTAGTGAATTTTCCATTCATTCAAAATGATAGGTAATAACTTAAAGTAATAAGTACTGAATTCTGAAGCAGAAACTTAATGAGGAATAACAGAATCTCAAGTATTTCTATAGGGACCTGGGATGTTGCTTTAGGCATGTAGAAGCTTTGTTGGCTCTATTCGGTTAATGATAAATAAACAAGCAACACAAAATAAAGCCTTTCTGACACAATAAAACAACAAAAAGGAACCAATTCTACAGAATGAAGAACACAATGAAGATGTGAAAATTTGAGCTTGTTAAGGGCAAACTTTAAAAGGTAAACCCTCCCAATAAACTCAATCACAATCAAGAAAGGAAAAAAAATCGCGTTTTTCTAAACAATCTGAAGCTCAAATTTCAATTCCTATCGTAATTTGGGATGTCTGTGCACTGTTCATTAGGGTTTTAGTTCTCACATTATTAAATATTTATACAGGTCACTGAATAACTAAAATTAATAACATATTCCCCCCAAAACGAGGATCAAAATAAGAAAAAGAAGAGGTGAATATAAAGGACCTGTGTTCGATTATCGGTGCTGGCGAGAGCGGCGGCCATCTTTCCGGCCATTTTCCTTGTCCGGGACGACGTCCGGCGAAAGGGCCCGATGTTCTCCTCCTCCATAGCTGCAATGCTACTGGATCAAGGGCTAGCGCTAGGGTTTTGTGAGAAGAAAGTGAAAGGTTCTCGCAATTTCTTTCCTTATAATTTTTTCCTCACAGGAGAGGAAAGCATACGGCGGTACTATAAATGCACCGCAGAAATTGTACCACGCCCCTCACGCTCTTACATTGGCATCTGAGGTCGCTACCAACTTATGGAGGTGGGTCCACAAGTTGAAATTTTGTACCACTAGTACCAGATTAGTGACAGTAATACAACAGTATAACTCGCATTCTATTATTAATAATATGGCAAGGATAAAGTAGCTGAATGCAACTTTACCGTTTATCAAACACAAAAGTGTGAACTGTCCGAAGTCTCTTCTGCAACTATGAACCTCTTCAAGGCTCATGTATTTCAGTGAATACTTCGAGCGTTTGTTTGCAAGAAATAAATAAATACCAGGTATTAAAGTCTTCCATTTTAATAATATAGGATGGAACACTAAGCTCTAGTCGTAGACTCTCTCTCTCTCTCTCTCTCTCTCTCTCTCTCTCGTGTGTAAGAAAAATGTGTCTCAGTCGTCAACTAAGAAAGACTCAGCCGGCAGTGATGTGGCGCAATCTGTGTCGCAGAACTGGATAATTTTCATAAAGATTTCGCTTTGGAAAAAAACTTACATTACTATAAACCCTGCTTTCAGAAAATGACAGCATTTCTTGGATGAGGTTTATATTCTCTATCATTATTTTCTCTCTCTTAAAGTCTCGTCGGCGCATTCAGATTTGGATTTCGAAATTGCAGACAGACTCGATCTTAGAATAGCGAGATCAAATCTTTATTTCGAGTTTGCAGACGTCCTCGATCGCAGTTTTCATCTATCAGATCTCTCCATCTCGATCAGTTTTCTTCATGTATCAAATCTCTCTCGCCTTGTCATTTTTAATATCGAGCCCAAATCATAATTCATATCTGTCACCCCGTCTTGCCGCTGGTTCCGGTCACTTTCTCCCCAACTGAATATGAATTAGGTCTCTTCAAGTGTAACATTATCAACGAATGAAACAAATGCAGTAAGAGAGAGAACTTTGGATACTGAGACAGAGGTTAATTTTTGTACAGATTTATGTATTATTTATGTAATTGTTGTTTGCAATTCTCATTGAAAAAATTAGTATGTTTATATTGAGACTGCGACGTGCATTCGCAATCACAAGATTCATAGGAAGAATGCGACCTTGATCGCTGTCCTCATCAACAATTTTTAACTTTTTCTGTAGTGATAATGTGATCTTAATCGTAGTTCTAAAGTAATTTGAATACTTATTTATTATTTTTTTTATACGCAGTTAGGAATGCGACTAAGCTCGGGGCAATTACTGTTCACGGAACAGTAACCGAGAGCGATTGTTGTTCACGTGAAAAGTAATCAGGGAGATTACTGTTCACGGAATAGTAATCGGAACAGTAAAAAAAAATTGATTTTTTTTCAAAATTGTATGAAGCTCGTAGTGTAAAGGGTATGAAGCCCAAATCTATCTGGTTTTATCTCTAAACTCTAATTCTTTTTTATTTTTCTTATCAAAACCCAAGTTTTCTGTTCTCAATTAAAGGTAATTGTGATCCTACCTGTGTTATATCGATTTAGTATCAGAGCTTTGCTCCCAATCCTCTCCGAATTTCTTTCCTTCCTCAAACCTTAAAACTAGATCTCTAGATCTACTTTGAAAAAAATCAAATTTTTATTTTACTATTCTGATTACTGTTCGCGTGAACAGTAATTGCCCCAAATATTGTTCCCTGAATAGTAATCTCCCTGGTTACTGTTCACGTGAACAGTAATCTTCCCTGATTACTGTTTCGTGAACATTAATCGCCCCTGGTTACTATAATCTCTCCCTAAACCCTAATCTCCTCAATTCGAAGTATGTTTCAAGTTCTGTTCGAAACGTTGGGTTCGTGACTGAGTCCCAGAGCTATTGAACAAAATTCACTACAGTTGGATAGCAGATCTGACTTCCACAAGCCTCTATTTGAGCCTTACTGTTCGTTTAGTAGAATAACGATGATTCTTTGGGTAATTTCTGAGCTTATGCACTGAATTTCTTCATGGCTTTTTACTTTTGTGGTAGATATATAAATATTAATGTTGATGAGAAGTGGAATGAGATATGTTTACAACTATCTTGCATTTTTGGGTTTTAGTGATCGTTATGGATATGAGGAGTGAAAAAATCTTGAAGATTTTTCAGTTATTTCTCCCTAACATCTGAACACAAGTGCCAATGCTCTAATAATACTGGTTGGAGAAGTTTATGGACGGTTGGAAGATGGCCATATCGACTGTCGATATCATAGTTCAAAGTCGCGGTCTCGGCTACCGACTCATCGGGCACCGTTCCACGTCGATCGCGACATCGCGGCCTCGACTCTGGTGAAATGCGTGAAACGCTATATCGAGGGCAAAAAAATCACGACAAATCTTTAAAAAAAATGTAGACATGACATATAACTTGTCCAAAACTATCACCTAGCATACTAAACATGAAGATAATGCGTAAATACATACGTTATAGTATTAAAATATCAAAATAAATGCATAAGAAAATCAATTAAATTTAAATTAACTACTCTTTTCACAAAAGTAAAGATTATCTCTACATTTCTAGTAAAAATTTAAATTGTATGAAATTAATTATATGAAATTTTGACTTGATTCGGCTTTGACTCGGGGCCGACTCGACTTCGACTCAGCTAACTCGGCCTCTACTAGGGTGACTCGGCCGAGTCGGCCCCGAGCCAAGAAAAACAATGCAACAAGTTGACTCGTGGATTGGTCTCGGAAAGGAAAGGGCCATTTCGGCTCTGACTCGGCCGAATTGAAATCGGAACTGTCGAGTTTTTGAACCTTGGTCGATGTTGGTTGGTCTTACAAAAACTTTTTTGTACTTGGTATGCTCCATACTTTCTTTATGTATCTGAGGAAGACTATAGTGAACCCAATATTAAGGAGTTGGAGCCAGAGCTAAAATGTGTCGAAGACTCAAACAGAGGTAGAAGTGAAAGAGCCAGAGGTAGAAGTGAAAGAGCTTCAAATTGAGATTCTTGTAGATCTTCCTGTAGAGCCTACCACGGGGTTATTTGTCTTTGTCGTCACCTATGATATTTTCCTTATCCTTGAGATCGCCTAACATTTACGATTCATTGCAGATCTTCTTATAGGAGGCAGGATCACAGGAGATCAAGTTTGTCATGATGCAAAGTGCAATCGGTTCCGTTTTCATTATAGATGATTCACATTTGACTGCTACTTGTGATAGGTTCGATCTACCACCATTCACATTCAATCTGTAACGAAAATCAGTTCCACCTCCACCATCCTGGGTCCAGTGCTGCTATCAGGACTACCACCTTGGCTGATTGAGATGCTTCGTGAGATGGCATCACTTAATAGGGTCGAGTTTCTCTTACCCCGGGGGGAATGATCAGGACATCATCGGTTCTTAGATGACTCTATGTTTAATTTATTTTCTTTGAGTTTAATTATTTCTTTTATTTTTTCTTTTAGTACCACATCTGTTATATCCAAGAACTTGACTTCTGTAAAGCCTATAAACAGGCCATTAGTCTTCTGTATTCAGTAGACAATGAATGAACTAAAATTTTCAGTTAAAATTTCAGAGCTCTTGAGTTCTTGAAATTGGGGTATGAAGGCTGTGGTGTAAGGGTGTGAAGCGTACAAGCGTGCGAAGCCCAAATCTATCTGGTTCTATCTCTAAAACCTAATTCTTATTTATTTCTTTTTGTCAAAATCCTAGTTTTTTGTTCTCAATTTGAAGGTGATTGCGATCCTAAACCGTGTTACATCAGAAAGGCTAAAAAGCTAGCACAGTTTAAGCCCAGGTATATACATTCATGTGATGGATTTTGTCCCCATTGAGTGATTGTAGGCTGTGTCATCCATGAGGCAGGTTTCACTGTATGCCAAACAAACTTTCTTTTAGAAACATTTGACATGAGGTATTTTTTTAACCTCCTACATGGGAATTGCTGTTGCTTGATCTATACCCACAAAAAGGTGAACACTGTTGATATACCTTTCCTACTTAATTTCAGTTGTGCTTCAATTTGTATTTTACTCCTTTGGTGTCCATGATTTTAATAGTTTGGCATCACAGATCAATCTTATTATTAATTACAATGTATATAAGTAACTTTCTTTCAATGGCTTGAAAAGACTTTTGCCTTAAAAAGACTCTTCTCTTGAATTCTCAATAATCACCTCTTTATTTCTCTTGCTTATGATATGCAATCTAGGGGTGAGCATCGGTCGGTTCGGTTCGGTTTTTGCTAATTTTTGCAAAACCGAACCGAACCGATTAGACTTAGTAACCGAACCGAACCGAATCGACTCAGTTCGGTTCGGTTTTCGGTTTTTTCGGTTAGGTCAATATATTACTATCATTTCTTACATTTTTTAATCACCATTATGTTATCATCTTTAATAATATAATTTCAAATATCCATTACCTAAATTAGAAATAAGAAAAGATTCTAAGCTTAATGTGAATTGAAAATTTCATATTCTAAAACTTTTACACTGTATTTGAGCTCTTATATCAAAACTCATATAATTATTACTAACTTTTAATGATAAGAATGAAAAAAAGAACTATATTAATATAAATATTATTCTCAATTGTGATGGTGTACTTAATATTGCTTTCACATATTCAACATAAAAAAGATGGTATTACTAAACTAATGAGATAAGCTTCCATCACTTTTTATTATGAACTATATGATTCACTAAATTGAATTTGAGTAGGGTAATATATAGGGTGAGAAATTCGGTTCGGTTCGGTCGATTCGGGTTTTGGAACACGAAACCGAAACCCGACCGAATTAGAGCGGTTCGGATTCGGGTTTCGGTTTTTGGTCGGTTATTTCGGTTATAACCGAACTCTGCTCACCCCTAATGCAATCATCTGCAAATATTAAAGTGCTGCTTGTTAGAGATATCAATGATAACACGTGATCTATGTGAAAGACATCCCTCATGAAATCAATCAGATCCTAAAATCTCTCCATGGTTATAGGAACACATGGGACTCATGGATTCATGCACCATGTTTTTCTTATTCTTTCTCTCAGTCAATATTTTTCTATTATTTCTCTCAGTAAATGTATTCCTATTGTACCTCCTAAATCAGTGTAAACATGTGACCAATATGTGTATATAAATACAACCAAGAACCATAGCTAATTGTATCTTGTCTTTACACAAATAAGTCTTCTTCTTATTGTCTTTCTTGGTATCAGAGCAACTCCTGTACCATGTCGAGTATTTCCTCTTCATCTTCCCTCACCTCCATCCAAACACTTGCATCCATAGTTACTCCCAATCCCAACATCACTCATTTTCTAAATGTCAAACTCGACAAGGGAAACTATCTGCTGTGGCATTCCCAGTTCCTTCCTCTTCTCAAGCTCCACGATCTCGAAGGCCTCATCGACGGAACCTCTCTATGTCCGGTCTGGTTCCTTCCTTCTACCGAGAAGGGTGCTCAGCCCACTATCAATCCAGAATACACTCACTGGATCAAGCTTGATCAGATGCTCTTATGTTGGCTTATCTCCTCGCTCACTGAGGCTGTTCTTGCTCATGTCATCGGCCTCACCACATCTCGTGATGTGTGGTGCTCTCTGGAGAGAATCTTTGCGTCACCCTCCAGAGCTAGAGTGCAGCAACTCAAATATCAGCTGCACACCATCAAGATGGGCACCTCTTCTATGTCAGAGTACATCCAGTCTGTCAAGTCCATCGTGGACAACCTGGCGGCAGTGGCTAATCCAGTTGCCGACTCCGACCTCGTTTCTACCTTGCTCAGTGGTCTGTCTCCCGAAAATGACTCGTTCGTCACCTCTGTCAACACACGAGTCGACCCTGTACTGTCAGAAGAACTCATCGGCCTCATGCTTAGCCAGGATTTATCGTGGCGTGCTATCATTTCACCAGACTTCACAACCCTCATCTCCCCTTCTCCTACGGTTCATACTGTTTCCCGCACTCCAAGCTACCATTCAGCTCCATCTTTTTTCCGCGGTCGTGGACGTGGCCGAGGCAGGGAGCGCGGTCGTGATCGTGGACGTTCCTTCTTACCGTCACATTAGTCCACCGGTGGTCGACCTCAATGCCAGATCTGCAATCGTTTTGGCCATTATGCTAACAAATACTACAATCGTTATGATGATTCGGCTAGCCCAACTGCTTTTCTCCACTCTTATGGGAATAGTCCAGTCGATTCCAACTGGTATGTTGACTCCGAAGCCACTCATCACCTAACGACTGACATTGTGAATCTGGCGGCTCACTCTGAATATCAAGGACCCAACAGAGTTTGCATGGGTAACGGGACAAGTTTGCCTATCCGAGCTACTGGTGATTCTTTATTGTGTTCTCCTGTTTCTTCCTTTGTCTTGAAAAACCTTTTACATGTTCCTAATATCACCAAAAATCATCTGTCTGTTAGTCAATTTACTGCTGATAATAAAATCCTTCTTGAATTTCACCCTGACTCTTATTTTATCAAGGATCTCTCTACTCGAAAAACTCCACTGCGGGGACAACTTAAGGATGGTCTGTATGTCTTCTCGCTGGGAATCATAACTTCACTGCCTCTCCCCAGACTCTTCTCGGTGAGCGTGCATCTTCCTCCGTCTGGCATGAGTGCCTAGGTCATCCCTCCACCAGAGTTGTCTCTAGTGTTTTATCTCAGCATCAACTTCTTTCCTCCCTGACCGTGCTGATACCCCTCTCTGCATCCCCTGTCAGTAAGGAAAAGTCACCGTCTTCCTTTTTCGTCATCTTCCACGATTGCTACTGCTCCTTTAGAGCTTATTCACTCCGATCTATGGGGTTCGTCTCCTGTGTCCGCTGTAAGTGGTCATCGCTATTATATTAACTTTATAGATCACTACAATAAGTATGTTTGGCTTTATCCTTTGATAAATAAAAGTGATGCTTTCTCCATTTTTCTTGAGTTCAAAATTCATGTAGAAAATTTTTTTGGGCGTTCCATTAAAGCACTCCAAACTGATGGTGGTGGCGAGTTCATAAAATTTAAACCTTACTTGTCTTCTCAGGGTATCGCTTATCGCTTATCCTGTCCAGTCACTAGTGCCCAAAATGACACCGCAGAAAGAAAACACCGTCACCTTGTCGAGACCGGCCTTACTCTTCTGGCTCGATCAAATGTTCCATTTCATTACTGGTCCTATGCTTTCCAAACTGCCTCATTTCTCATCAATAGAATGCCCACCCCCGTCCTCCATAATCTCTCTCCCTACCAGAAATTATTTCATAAAGTACATGACTACCTTTCCTTACGAATTTTTGGTTGTGCTTGCTACCCTCATCTGCGTCCATACCAAACTCATAAGTTTAATTTCGGTCCACTCAATGTGTCTTCTTAGGTTACTCGGCTTCGCATAAAGGTTATCAATGTTTGCATGTCCCCTCTGGTCGTATTTACATCTCTCGGGATGTTGTGTTCGACAAATCTTTCTTTCCTTTCCATTCTCCTCAGCCCTCCCTCTCTCCCCTACTCCCACGCCTTCACCACCGATCCCCATCTCCATGCCTCTGTTATCTTCCATTGTTCCACTCCCCTCTTCTCATGCGGGCCCTACCATTGACTCTTCTCCTCCTATACTACCCCTCCATCACATACTCTTTCTCCACCACCTCCACCAGTACCTGCCGATGAGTCCTTCTCCTCGTCCTCATCCTCAGGCTCTCCTAGCCCCCCTCTTATTAGGATCCATCATATGATCACCAGAACACAGGATAACACCAGAACACTAAAAGTCTGGCTAGCCACCCGTATCCCATGCCTACCTGTCTCATGGCTGACTTGGCCACCACTCCTGTCAAACCCACATGTTTCACGAAAGCTTCTAAAGATCCCAAGTGGCACCAAGCAATGGACATTGAGATGAATGCCATGCTTAAAAATAAAACCTGGTCCCTTGTGTCATACCACCCTACCATGAATCTGGTTGGTTATAAATGGGTTTTCAAGTTAAAACATAAATCTGATGGTTCTATTGACAGGTATAAGGCCCGCCTGCTGGCCAAGGGTTTTCATCAACAACCAGGATTAGACTCTGGTGAGATATTCAGTCCGGTCATCAAACCTACCACTATCCGTACCGTGTGCAGTCTGGCCGTCTCCAAGGGATGGTCTATTCGATAGTTGGATGTGAATAATGTATTTTTGTAAGATTTTCTTACTGAGACGGTCTATATGGAACAACCTTCGGGGTTCATCAATTCCGCTCATCTCAATCATGTATGCAAGCTTCACCGCAGTATCTATGGCCTCAAACAGGCTCCACGGGCATGGTTTTCTCGCCTCAGCAGTTATCTAGTCACATTGGGTTTTGTGGGCTCCAAGTCTAACACGTCTCTCTTCCTCCGATGGGTCGGGACAGATCTTCTTCTGATTCTTATCTATGTGGACGACATCATCATCACATGTAATGACTCATGGGCTGTCACTCGTCTTATTCAAGAACTAGGCCGGGAGTTCTCATTAAAAGACCTTGGTCCACTGCACTATTTCTTAGACGTGGAGTGTCATCGTACACCTTCAGGTCTATTTCTCTCTCAACAGAAGTACATCCGTGACTTACTTCTTCGACTCAAGATGGATGGTGTCAAGCCTGTTAGCTCGCCTATGGCCACTTCCTGTAAGCTATCCAAGATTGTTGGCTAGTCTCTCACGACCCCTTTGTCTATCGAAGTACTATTGGGGCTCTACAATACTTAAGCTTTACCAGACCCGATTTACCTTCTCGGTGAACAAGGTCGCTCAGTTCATGCAAGCTCCAACCGATGAGCACTGAAGCGCTGTAAAACGGATCCTCCGTTACCTCAAATCTACCATTCAACATGGCCTTCTTCTCTCTCGTCATTTTTCTGTACAGCTTACTGCTTACACCGATGCAGATTGGGTAGGGTCGATCGATGATCGAAAATCTACCAGTGGCTATTGTGTCTTTCTTGGTATAAATCTCATTTCATGGAGCTCGAAGAAACAGTGTACTGTGGCACGATCTAGCACTAAGACAGAGTATAGGGGCGTGGCCAATGCTGCAGCAGAGGTAGTTTGATTGCAGTCATTACTTCGTGAGCTTGGAGTTTCGCAATCTCCCCCAATAGTTCTCTGTGACAACCTCGGTACAACATATCTCTCGATCAATCCTATTCGTCACTCCCGCTCCAAACATGTTGAGATCGATATTCATTTTATGAGGGACTATGTCACCAATGGAGTTCTGGATGTTCGGCTTGTCAGTATTAAAGACCAACTAGCAAACATCCTTACTAAGCCTTTGAGCTCTTTCAGATTTTCAATACTGAAGAACAAGCTCTCGGTTCTTTCGAACCCGCTTCGCTTGCGGAGGTGTTAGAGATATCAATGACAACATGTGATCCATGTGAAAGACATCGCTCATGAAATCAATCAGATCCTAAAATCTTTCTATTATAGGAACACATGGGACTCATGGGATTCATGCACCATATGTTTCTCATTCTTTCTCTCAGTCAATATTTTCCTATTATTTCTCTCAGTCAATATTTTCCTATTGTACCTCCTAAATCAGTGTAAACATGTGACCAATATGTGTATATAAATACAACCAAAAATCATAACTAATGGTATCTTGTCTTTATACAAATAAATCTTCTTCTTATTGTCTTTCTCTGCTGGTTTTTTGCAAACACATGTATGTTTCCCTCCTTCTGTGTAGCATTTGTATCTCCTGAGATAAAGGCTTCTACCCCCAAGATGAAGAGATTTGATGACAAGGGATCCCTGTCTCAGGTCTCGGGCAAATCATGATCTTTATTATGTGCACATTATAAGTGATGCTACTGTGCAACAAGATATAATGCAAGATAAGGGTGTGCGCTGATGTTTAATAGCAAAAATATTTCTTTTCTTGAGTTAGTTCTTAAATTTTGAAGTTATGAGATTTTAGAAATATTATAAATTTGCTGGTTGTTTGATAGCCAAAAATACAAATTAAGCAGGAAAAACTGCGAGACTACCAGCAGTAAATCACAAAATTTAAAATTTATGCTCTTTTCTAGGAAATTCCAGGAGTCCCTCATCCTATCCAAACACCTTTAAAAATCTTACATCAACTTTTTTAGACACCAGGAAGATTTTTTTTTTCCCCCTCTTTTTCTTGGGTCATTTGGTCTATGTGCATCCAAACACACCCAAATGCTTTACATAACACATATCTTTGACTAGCATTTCCAATCAGATTGGTTATCCGTCAGTAGGTATATCCTAAGATTTTGGTTCAATACTTGCCCATTCCGACCTGTAATCCTTCTTGGATTGCAATTTGTGTCTGAACTGAAATATCGCTGGTGGTCAGCAAGCGAGCAACTTGCATGCGTTGCCACCCCCAATTCAAATCTTTCACCTCATATTCAAACAGAGCTAGTAGTTGGCGGGTAGATGAATTTGAGTAAGCAACCCTGCCCCCTACTTGTCGTCTTCATTATCCTCCACAATGTATGATCTACAAGCTCAAGGGCATATTCATTCAGAAATCTTCATTAATTTCCAACAACGTCTAGCTGTATTTTTAATAATTCGATATTTTTTCGTGCACATACATCTGATCCTTACTTTTTAGATGCATATCCATATACATCACAAGCTGTTGAGATAACACCAGATCAGTGGCTTTTGTAGCTTTCTTGATTTTTAGAAGAGACCACTTTTCAGCTGCTGTTACCATGTTTGCCTTCAGAAATATTTTTGCTGCATGCCTTCCTATTCGAAATTTTGATATGACACGGATGCCTTGCATTAAGACCTCAGTAACCAAAACAGAAGATGATATTATTGCATGCACATGGATATTATCTTCTGGAGAAGAATTTGAATCCTGATACTCTCTCTCTCTCTCTCTCTCTCTCTCTATTGTACTGCCAGGCTCAGAGGCTGCTTTGCAGGAAGATGGAAAATTTTCAGTTTGATGACTGGGTGATGCCATCAGAAATTCTCATCATTTTCATGTCATTGCTCATGAAAACATGAATAGAATCATGAGTTGCGTCGATGAGAAACATCTTAGTGGATGTGTATATGCTAGGTCACATTGTTTTTTAACAGTCATACATAAATGTAGGTGTGCACTGCAGATTATCATTTTCTTGTTCTGGATTTATGTTATAGTTATGTCATATTGTAAATAAATATGACTATTTTAGCACATTTTCCTTCGAAATGTTTATTTAGTCTTGTAAATAAACATGACAGCAGTTTCCTTGAAAGTTATTAAAGGCCATCAGTTTCAGGTGTACATTTAGAAGGCATTGCCGCTATGTGCTGCTTCTCTATTTTCTTGTTGGTTAGTTTTGTTGGAAGTTCAATTCTTGGTTGTCAGGCAATATGTTCATCCTTTGATTTGGGATCATCTGAAGCAGATTAAGGACGCTAATGTCTTAACGAGGGCTTAAATTGACTGTTATTTTATTTTGGGGCCTACTGTGGGGTACCGCTAACTAATGCCTTTTTTTTCCTTTCTATCTAGCATGTCTCATGCCAATTTCTATTTCCTGACTTTTCTTGCGTTTGAAATATTTTTCCCGAATCTATTCTAGATGAAATTCTCTTTTTTCACGTAAATTCAGTGAAGAGTGAAGTTCACTGTGTTTCTCTCTCGTACTGAGTGCTGCAGTTAATGATTGAACTTCAAATTTGCATTTTTATCATCACTTTTACACATATATCCTTGATCATTTCTTTATTAATTAATGCTATTAATCTTCTTTTTACTTATGCGTATAGAAATTCAATAAAAAAGGAGATAATGAGTAGAAGAAGGTTTATCCTATCTAAAGTTGAATTTTAAATTAAATTGAACCCAAAGGAGGAAAGGATTAATCTTCATCTCCTAAATTCAATTTCAAATTCAGAAGATAAAGTTCTAGAAGATGAATGAGATAAAGCTAATTCTAAAAGAAATAAGGAGGATAATTCAAATTAAATAGAGTTCAAAATCAGACTCGGATTCAGACTGTATACCTTTAAGTATTCGGATCATAACTTTCTCTACAGATATTCAAATCTGATGATTCAAGATACTACAGAAAGAGATATTCAAATCTGATGATTCAAGATACTACAGAAAGAGGACTTGAAGGGTTACAATTCTTATGTTTATAACTCTGTCCAATTCTGCCATCCGATAAGTCATATTCAGCAAACAACACGCCGACTTGCTGTACGATTGAATTCCTGTATTGAATTAGGATTGAGTTAAACCTTTTAATTTGTATCCTAGTATGATTAGTTTTGAGGTCTATTTAAAGACCTGAAGTCTCTCATAATCTCTCATCTCACATCAGAGATCAAATTTAGGTTTTTCTTATCAATTTTCTTTCCGAATTTTTATTTTTGTATGAGGAGGACGACAACTCTTGTAATTGATCGTGACAATCAATAAATAAATAGGTTCTATCTTTTCTCATATCTTTGTTTGTTTTTAATTTTAATTTTTCTTTATTTTCTTTATTTCTTACTTTCTTTTACTTCCCATGTTAACCATGAGTAGATAGGTCTTTTCTCATGACTTGCTAATATATCACCACCATCGCATCTAATGTTTAGTAGATAACCGGATTAGATCATATGCATGACTACTCCAATCTTTATTCTTAAGATTCATTAGAATAAGCAACTCGTTTAAAACTTTTTTATTGTTTTTCTTAATCTATACTTGATAAATATCTTGACATTTTAATGTTTAACTTTAATAAGTGTTAGGGTTAAAGATTTGCTTGTACTTTCTAATGATCTTTCTTATTTTATACTTGACCTTGTAATGTAACATCTTGGTTATGTAAGTACATCTAGAGGGGGGGTGAATAGGTGAGCCGCTAATTTAATGAACTAAATACGAAAATTTAAAACTAATTTGCAACTACACTTAGTGCAACCAACGAGTGTAGCCGAATTTCCCGTAAAAGACTCTGGACTAACTCCTCTTGATTCCTCTGAATAAGAGTTGAGGAGCTATATGAAGCTCTCGTGGTTAAGCACAAGTGAGGTACACACAAACAAGCCAAGCATATAAATATGATATGACAATATGAATATGATGCAATGGCACAAAGTAAAGAGAGAGAAAGAGAGTAAGAGTCAATGGATCAAACGCAAACAACAAGATTTGTTTCGAGGTTCGAGCACCCAGCTCTACATCTCCGCCTTCACCGAGAAGGATTTTCAATCCACTAACTTGTCCACCTAGGACTCTCACCGAGGGAACCTCCACCGAGGATTTTGTACAAATACAACCGGGAGTACCGAACTCCTCTCTCAACCAATACAACCTCCACCGAGGTAATCAAACACCACAATCCACCTCTACCGAAGAGGGATACAAACCAACACCAACTTCACCTCACCAAGAGGGAGCAAATCACAACCTCAACCTCTACCAAAGAGGGAGCAACCAACCCAAATCAACCTCTACAAAGAGGGATACAACAATA
Source organism: Agave tequilana (assembly GCA_038442645.1). Classification (NCBI taxonomy): domain Eukaryota; kingdom Viridiplantae; phylum Streptophyta; class Magnoliopsida; order Asparagales; family Asparagaceae; genus Agave; species Agave tequilana. The sequence continues at coordinate 72,090 of JAVJIF010019963.1, read as the reverse complement.
GAATAGGGTTTACAACTTGGTGGTATGTCTCAACCACAAACAATATCTTTTCCCCACAAATAAATGATCCTAATAGAATAGGATAGGAGATATAGCTCAAGTGTGGAAAACTAAGTGTTTGAAAATCAAAAACTCAAAGAAAACTATTGAGAAAATAACTAGGATAAGAATCAAATGAAGATTAAAAACAAATCCCAAGATTTTCCTTTTTCTTGAATTTTCCAAACCCTTTTTGAAACAAATAAAGATGAACTCTTTAAGCACCAAAAACACTTTGAAAACTTGCTGGAATAAACATTAGAGAGTAGAAATTTTGGCTCTAAAAATCTTGGGGAAAAACTCAAAGCAATGGGATATATATATAACCCCAATCCAAAAACTAGCCGTTAGAGCAGATTTCTGCTCTTGGCGGCTGGCGGTCGACCGCCCGGTCGACCGCCAACGGTCAAAAAATTGACCGTTGAAGCCAGCGTCGATCGGCCGGTCGACCGCTCGGTCGACCGCCATTGCCTTACGGTTGACTGGTCGGTCGACCGCCCAAGAGGCAAACCAAGCGTGCACGTTTGGTGCACGTCGGTCAACCGGTCCGATCGACCGACTGTGGATCCGGTCGACCGGCCCGGTCGACCGCCAGAGCCTGGCAGAAGGCAATCTGGGTCAGAAAATTGTGTTTAAAAATATTCTAGAAAATCCCATAAAACTTCTAAAAATCCACAAAAATAGTTTTATCATTATACATTGATAAACAAACTTGTGTGAAAAATTTCAACACAAATTTCAAACATTTTGAATCATTTTGTGTTATGGAAAAATTATCGAAAACCAAAAACCGTATTTTTCCAAACTTAGATTTTTCAATAGGAAATCCGATTTTTTCAAAACTTATTCAAATACAAAACATGATATTTAAACACTTTGAAACATGTTGCATATGGACATAAGTCCAATATACAAGAAACACACACACACACACACACACACAATATATATCCATGTTTTTGACTTTTAATTCCAAATATATGTTTTGTTAAAATACCAGAACATCAAAACTCATGAATAGGCATACCAATATAAGTTTGTCTAGGATATGAAGCATACATGTATATAGAACATATCAAATATACATTTAAACAATGTAAACTTGTATTGATACTTAACTATTCATGAAAAACCAATATCGATTAAACTAAAAATCAAAAACCAATATCCAAAACATAAAACGTGTGTGTGTTGTGAACTTGAGCATATCACACTATCTAGTCTTTACAAATGGATCTAAAACACAAATTAAACTAGGGTACCGATGTCTTCTTGACGAACTCCGTCTTCAAGTCGACTCGATTCAAAACTCCGTGATCCACCGAGCTTGACTCCAATGAGTGCTACATATGATCTTGATGCTCGGGCTCTGGAATCACCATGTGAAAGGCTTCAAAACTCCTTTGTTGAAGCTAATCACCAACTAATATCTTGGTTAAAGATCTGAAACTAAACACCACAAGATTATTAGTAAACATAACTACATGAGTTAATCATCATCAAAACTAGAGAAGGCCTCTGGGCCAACAATCTCCCCCTTTTTGATGATGACAAAACTCATGGAGTTATATATGCATGGTTTAAAGTTAATCTTCAAAGAAGCTCCCCCTTAATTCATGCATATCAATAAACAATAAATATATTCAATGAATATTAAACATGAAAATGCATAGATATGCATAAAACAATGAAATGTATAAAACATGTTCTTAATACCAATTTAAAGGTAAAACTTTATTACCAATAAAACATGATTTTAATAGCAAAACAAATTATTTCTTCTTTTCATCAACATGATCTTGATATCAAATACTTCTTCTCTTTCTAAAAACATAAAAACATAAAACATGCATACAAAACATGCATATAAACTCAAATTCTTCTCCCCCTTTTTGTCAATCATCAGCAAAGGGGTAAAAGTAAAAACAAAATCAACAAATTCTTCTCCCCTTTTTGTCCGAAACTCAAATTCTTCTCCCCTTTTTTGTCCGAAACAAAGAATCAATAAGGGGTGACATCAAACAAATCAATAATAATAATATATACGATATACATTCATGAAGAGGAAGACGCTAAGTTAACTTTCCTACATATATGCATTACATGAAGAAAGGATGACAAGCCCTAATTCACATAACACATAATATGCAATGCATAAGAGAAGATGTGAAGCTCCCCCTACACACATGCATCGCATAAAGAAGAGTTGTCAAGCTCCTCGATATAGGATACCCTCAACATGAATCTATATGTAGAAGAGATGTTAAGCTCTCCTTGCATATAGGCAATATAAATCAAATCATTTTTATATCAATTGAAAACATTTTGTCTTGCTTTTTTATGTGAAAACATATACCAATTGAAAAACAAAAATCTTGATACCAATTGATAAGTAAATAAATAACATATCAATTGAAAGTAAACAATCTTGATATCAATTGTAAATATTTTTCATTTTGAACATATGATACCAAATTAAAATCAATATTCATTTTTCAATCATTTTTCATCATCATAAAGTATGGGAGTGTAATACAAAACAAATGTAAACAAAATACCAATTGAAAGAAGAAATACGAGTTTTCTCCCCCTTTATGAAATACTAAATGAAATAATGCATAAGCTTGTATTAGCATACCAATTGAAAATTAATCAATTGAAACATAATTAAAACTCAAGTTTTGAGTTATGCTAAGCTTGAGTTAACAAAAACTAAAATTTGTGATATCCTTGAATACAAATAAAAACATATAAATATATGAAAAATTTTAATACCAATCGAAATTGATACTATTTGAAGAGTATGCATACATACAAAAAATATATGAGTATACAAGAAATGTCAATATTGATACCAATTGAAAGAATCCAATGATACCAATTGAAATAACAATAAGATCACGTGTATATCTCATATTCCTACCACCCATTTCATGCTCATGTTTTAAAATGATTTTCAATATAAAGTATACATAGGCATGGTCGCCCATCCAACCGCCCGTGAAAGGTAGGGGTTTTCAAAATAGATTTTTAGAATAAAAAATGTTTGAAAACTCTACCATGATGAAGAATATCGCAACTAGTTAAATGAAAAAACTTGTAAACTAGTACGAAATCCTTCAAGTAAGGAATAAAAACAATTATTTTTTCATGAAACACATGTAAATCACATGGCACTAAATACTAAAAATCAATAAGGCACATATCATACTCATGAAAACAAAATCATGAGAAACCATCAAATAAGGTGAGTGTACAAGTGTAATGTGAAACACATAATCATGAAAATATTCAATTAAGCTCAATTGAAATTCCTTTAAACATGAAAACATGAAAAAATCAATTTTCTATTAAAACAATTTATACTTCAAGGCATATGTATGTCTTATACAAATTAAAGTATACATACATATCCAAACACAACGAGTCCACAAAAATATATGCATGAAGGCACGTGGCTCAAAAGGATGTATATGTATAATCAATAGTTTAGACACGATAGACATATACATGAAGCTAAAACACATGATCATAAAACATGTCTAAAATGGGGAATACAAGTTTAGAATGCATGAATCATCAAAAATAGACTATACAAGCACATCTAATGGGTACAAATGAGCGTTCAAGCATAAACATATAATGATCTATTTGTGACCCACTTAATGTACAAGTATATATATCCTAATTTTAATGAAAACTAACATCTAAACATATATTCAAGATGTGAAGCATAAAAACGGGACATAAATCAACATGATAAATATAAATACAATCATTATATAAATCCACATGCTATTAGAACTATGATATACATAATAGCTAAACATATGTGAGAACATAAAAAAAAAATGATCCATATAAACATGGGTGATCTCAATAAGCTATATATGCATGTCAATGATCTAATAATCATGACATTATCATAACAATCTATAAACATCAAAAACATGAAATATCAAAATAAACATCATAAACATCTATATGATCATTATGTATATGCATATGCATTAGATCTAGGACATACATATTAGTTTAAAAACAAAGTGAGAACACAAAGATAAGTCCATATTAAACATGGGTGTCTCAAAATAACTAAATATGTATATCACTAATCTAACTATCATGGCATAAACATAATACTAATCAATAAATATCAAAACATGCTATAAACAATGATATGAAAGCATGTAAGTATAAAATGGAGTTAGAGATCAATACCAAAACCGATGAGGACACCTCTCTAGTTCTCCAAAACAAGGTGGTCCTCCCACCAAACTTCTCTTGAAAGTGATGCATCCAAATAGTCCTCATGAAGCTCTGAACGCATCCACCTCAAGGCACCATTACTCTCACGTCATGCGAGAGCCCACACCTACATCAAATACAATAGGGGTGATCTTTGGTACCCATACTCTTTTGAGTCCATGGGGGTTAGCACCTTTTCTAACCCAAACAAATTTAGTTGATAAATTAGAACATGTTTTCTATCATAACAAAATTTAGCAAGGTGGCCATACGTCCACAATGTGTAGAAGTATACACATGAGCATACATCGTGTTATGAATGTGTCCGTGAGGAGCATGTGTATGCCGTGGATGGTGTGCATGGATAATAGGAACTTGTTTCTTTTGAAACAAAGATTCCAACCGTGTATGGCTCAAAACACAATGGCTCAAAGTGGAGCCCAAACAATCAATATTCTTCTTTAGTATAGATATATCATTTTCAATTAAAGAAGAAGTGTGGCATGCAATAAATGAGCTAGGTGAAGCTATACTAGTATGGCAAACATGTGAATCTATATCATTTTTCAAAGAAATGTTTTCCTTTAAACAAACTTCCAAATCCTTTGAAATTGAAGCAATTTTTATTTCCAAAGAATCATTCTCTTTTACAACAAAATCAAGTTTTAAAGTTAAATCCTCATTTTTCTTTAAAATATTTTCACAATCATTTCTATTTTTCAAAATTTTGTTTTCATTAATAGCAAGTTTAAGTTTAGATCTCAATGAATCCCTTTCATTAGAAATCTCCACTTTATCTTACAAAATTAAGTCTAGTCTTGAACTTAAATCCTTGTTTTCTTTATTAAGTTCAAAACTCTTCTTTTTCAAAATATTATATTTTTCTATCATTTTTCACAAACTATAGAGAGTTCTTCATTTAAAGTGTTGGGATCAACATGCTCATTATTAGAAGAACTAGCATCATCACAATCTAATTGAGATTTCGAATATACCTCAAGGGAGTCATTCCCTTGGACCATGAAGCATTGTGGCTCGGATTCTCCACTAGATTCATCCTCCATTTGGATTGGCAATTGAAGCTTAGAGGTGGTCATTTGTTCCACACTGCAAGGGTGGAATCATGGTTAGAAATAAGCATAAGATAATCTTTATTAAGCGTGCTTCTAATAGCCTCAAGGGCTTGTGCATTGGCCCCTATATGATTGTGGTTACCAAGATAGCATTTCTTGGTAGCGGCAAGGAAAACATGCAAGCCTAGGGTTTTCAAATACATGGACATCCTAAGTTTTCATGTGTCAATGTTGGAAACATCAAACATGGGAGGTGACAAGCAATCCATGAGTGTGTGCAAACAATAAAAGTGTGCAAATGCAAATGATAGATTAGCTAACCAAGTTCACACTCCTAGGTGGTTAAACTAAATATCAGGAGCGTAGGCTCTGATACCAATTGTAAGTACACCTAGAGGGGGGTTGAATAGGTGTACCGCTAATCTAATGAACTAAATACGAAAATTTAAAACTAATTTGCAACTACGCTTAGTGCAACCAATGAGTGTAGCCGAATTTCCCGTGAAGGGCACTGAACTAACTCCTCTTGATTCCTCTGAATAAGAGTTGAGGCGCTATATGAAGCTCTCGTGGTTAAGCACAAGTGAGGCACACACAAACAAGCCAAGCATATAAATATGATATGACAATATGAATATGATGCAATGGCACAAAGTAAAGAGAGAGAGTAAGAGTCAATGGATCAAACGCAAACAATAAGATTTGTTTCGAGGTTTGAGCACCCAGCTCTACATCCCCGCCTTCACCGAGAAGGATTTCAAATCCACTAACTTGTCCACCTAGGACTCCCACCAAGGGAACCTCCACCGAGGATTTTGTACAAATACAACCAAGAGTACCGAACTCCTCTCTCAACCAATACAACCTCCATCGAGGCAATCAAACACCACAATCCACCTCTACCGAAGAGGGATACAAACAAACACCAACTCCACCTCACCAAGAGGGAGCAAATCACAACCTTAACCTCTACCAAAGAGGGAGCAACCAACAACCCAAATCAATGTCTACCAAAGAGGGATACAACAATAGAATATGGTTTACAACTTGGTGGTATGTCTCAACCACAAACAATATCTTTTCCCACAAATAAATGATCCTAATAGAATAGGATAGGAGATATAGCTCAAGTGTAGAAAACTAAGTGTTTGGAAATCAAAAACTCAAAGAAAACTATTGGGAAAATAACTAGGATAAGAATCAAATGAAGATAAAAAACAAATCCAAAGCTTTTCCTTTTTCTTGAATTTTCCAAACCCTTTTTGAAACAAATAAAGATGAACTCTTTAAGCACCAAAAACACTTTGAAAACTTGCTAGAGTAAACATTAGAGAGTAGGAATTTTTGGCTCTAAAAATCTTGGGGAAAAACTCAAAGCAATGGGATATATATATAACCCCAATCCAAAAACTAGCCGTTAGAGCAGATTTCTGCTCTTGGCGGCTGGCGGTCGACCGCCCGATCGACCGCTAATGGTCAAAAAATTGACCGTTGGAAGCCAGCGGTCGACCGGCTGGTCGACCGTCCCAATCCAGAGAGCAAAGCTCTCTGGCCGGTCGACCGCTCGGTCGACCGCCATTGCCTTACGGTCGACCGGTCGGTCGACCGCCCAAGTGGCAAACCAAGCGTGCACGTTTGGTTCACGTCGGTCGACCGGTCCGGTTGACCGACTGTGGATCCGGTCGATCGGCCCGGTCGACCGCCAGAGCCTGGCAGAAGATAATCTGGGTCAGAAAATTGGGTTTAAAAATATTCTAGAAAATCCCATAAAACTTTTAAAAATCCACAAAAATAGTTTTATCATTATACATTGATAAACAAACTTGTGTGAAAAATTTCAACACAAATTTCAAACATTTTGAACATTTTGAACCATTTTTGTGTTATGGAAAAATTACCGAAAATCAAAAACCATATTTTTCCAAACTTAGATTTTTCAATATGAAATCCGATTTTTCCAAAACTTATTCAAATACAAAAACATGATATTTAAACACTTTGAAACATGTTGCATATGGACATAAGTCCAATATACAAGAAACATATATATATATATATATATCCATATTTTTGACTTTTAATTCCAAATATATGTTTTGTTAAAATACCAAAACATCAAAACTCATGAATAGGCATACCAAAATAAGTTTGTCTAGGATATGAAGCATACATGTATATAGAATATATCTAATATACATTTAAATAATGTAAACTTGTATTGATACTTAACTATTCATGAAAAACCAATATCGGTTAAACCAAAAACTGAAAATCAATATCCAAAACATAAAACGTGTGTGTGTTGTGAACTTGAGCATATCACACTATCTAGTCTTTACAAATGGATCTAAAACACAAACTAAACTAGGGTACCGATGTCTTCTTGACGAACTCTATCTTCAAGTCGACTCGATCTAAAACTCCGTGATCCACCGAGCTTGACTCCAATGAGTGCTACATATGATCTTGATGCTCGGGCTCTGGAATCACCATGTGAAAGTCTTCAAACTCTTTTGTTGAAGCTAATCACCAACTAATATCTTGGTTAAAGATCTGAAACTAAACATCACAAGATTATTAGTAAACATAACTACATAAGTTAATAATCATCAAAACTAGAGTGGAAGGCCTCTGGGCCAACAGGTTAGTGCTATTTCAACTCATATCCTAGTTTTCCTCCTATGTATCTTACTTGAGTTTGTGGTAGAATACCATGTTTAGAGTTTGAAGTGAAGCAATTATCTATCTAAAATTAGCATGTATAGTAGTTGATTATTAGTAAACTGTGAACCTTTCTTTTACTTTAATTCTTTAGTCCCATACAATTCATCCTTTTTTTATAAGTTCTTTAAATAGAGAAGATAATAAGAAGACAATATTTCTAAAAAGCTTCCATCACATCTCTCCCTGAGGATCGACCTGTATAGCCCTCGTCACACGGTTAAATAGCGAAAGATTCAGAGTTAGAATCAATCACATACACTTTTCATATTCTCAGTATGCTTTTTGGCAATCAGTTAAATATTTTTTTGTATTTAGTTTCTTCACTATATTTCCCCTCAAAATAACTATATCCGCACTATTATAGTAAGATAAGACACAGATTATTAGCTGCAGAATGATATTTGAATAGATAGATATAAAGATACATCAAATAAATTATTTAAATTACAAATATAGATATAGATCCATATTAAATCAAAAGACTAATTTAATTAATAAAAAACTCATTAAATTATAATCTCACGTATAATCAGGGAACTTAAATGGTTTGAAGAACTTATATGAAAATATTAAGATTTGGAGAACTAACTTAAAAATAACCCAATTTCCAGCACAGAAAAAAGGCACTCAGTTTATTTTTGAGATGGGAGAAATTGGCGGGGTTATTTGTTTCCTTGAAAACCAAGGGGGTTTCTGTAATTTACCAACCAAATTGAAAAACATATGTGTCCCAACAAAGAGGAACGAATATTGGCAGCCATAAAAAGTGATCAAGGCACCCATCAAAAAAAAAAATACAAGAATGCCATTATTTTTTGGACACATTTACTGATCGATTCTGACCTGCACACAAAAATACAGACTTTAGGAATAGTGTTAGGTTCTCAATGCTACCGTGTAACCTAGGGCTAACGGGTCGTGATCCATAGGAGGGACAACGATGGAAGCATTATGTAAGTTTCTTCTTTTAATTTATCAAACTAGTTAATACTTATATTCTCAGTTTATAAAAAATAAAATAAAAATGTTAAGTTAAGTCAAGAAGAAGATGGTAGAAGAAGAAATGGTGTTGTTGTTGTTTTAGTTATAAAAGAAAAGAAAACAAAAGGAGATAAAGAAAAGTGTTGATGCAAAAATCAGAAATAAAAAGAAATAAAAGAAAAATATTTACCTCTACTGTTTAAATCATAACGAAAATTTACTTTAATATGAAGTAAAGCGAAGTAATATAAAAAAAATAAAGGAAAGCAAGGCTTCAGTGAGATCGAGCACAAGAAGAAAAGTGAGAAATCTCCATTGATTGTCACCTTCAATATAAGTTTCTTGAGTCACTGTACAATAACTCTTCCTCTCTTTTAATCATGTAACTCTCTCTAAATTAAGCTAAAAAGAAAAATAAAAAAATAAAATTTACATTGAAGAAGAAAATAAAAACCTAAATTAAAGAGCTTTCTGTGAGATGGTGCCCTCTGGCTTCGAGGTTACAGGTATTTATAGGAGAAGAAAATGAGTATTGGACGCGTATGAAGATAAGAGGAGTTGGCGCTCCCCCTGGTTCAACAAAAGAGCCGCGAAAATGCGGCTTTTCCCGCATTTTCGCAGCCAGATCCTAGCCATAGAGCCAGGATCTAGGGGCGCTTGTTCGTCCACGTATCTTCTATCTTTTTACCCGCTTGAATTTTAAATTTCTGCTCTGAAATTGATGATCCATCCTTTTATCCTTAGCGAAACCAATAGGGTTTTCATAAAATCCATTTTTCTTGAATTTGGATGATATTATCTCATCTGATATACCCGATCTTCAGATAAGATGGCCTTTAAAACTTCTGAATTTGAATCAATCCCCGTTTGATTTGAACTTTTGGATTTATTTAGATAGGATTCATGTTTATCTTCTCTCTATTATATCCTGCATGAATAAGAAGTTAAGACAAGTTATTTGTAAGATTTATTACAGAATATATGTAGGAATGTAATAATATTTATGCAATATATGTGTCCAAATACACCTCCATACTTATATTTTTGCTCGTCCTCGAGCAAAACAAAACTAACCTAAGGTTTTTATTAGACCACTTTCACAGGTCACACGATTACATTTAGCACGTGCAACAAGCCTTTAAACCCTTAGGTTACCCCTAGAGGAGGAGTTGTAGTCTCCTGAGGTTTTCAGTGGATTGCACCCACAAATCTATAAAGAAAGAAAAATAAAGTGTTAGTATTTTCGAAAATGCATTTTGAAAGAAAAATATTTGAAGGTAATAATGTAAAAATTCATGTAATCTATAAGTCATAGGATTATCAAAACTTAGTCATTCCTAAACTTAGTCTCTATTCAAGAACTTGTTTTTCAATCAAAGTAAGGATTAAAATTGAATTTCTCATCTAGTCTATTATTTTACCCTAACTCATATGCACCTTATGATCATGAAAATTTGGCTTATTCAACTCTAACTCTTATACCTTATTTTATATAATTTTATTCTTTTTTTAACATTTATAGCGGTAATATTACTTAGCTCTATTAGGCTTTCTAATTCGTCCATGTAATGAGCTTTAGTCGATGACTCCCAACCGGACGGTTTTAGGGTACCGGGTGAGAAAACACCCCAAGGACTTAGGATTCGAGCCAACAAGGCCACAAAACTAAGAATTTTTATTTATATGAACCACTTTTAGGCGTAAATACTTATACTTTATGAAGCACAAATACCCAGCTTAATAAGAGAATTTTTCATATAATAAATATTTTTTTATATATATAAGGCATAAAAATCTTTGTTTTAGAACCCTAAGTGTGTAAGTGCATAAATTGTGCATATTTCATCAATGTAAAAATAAAGACTAAATTACTTTTTCAATCTTTCTTCCTAACCTCAAAATCAAACAAATAATTTTATTATGACTAAGTATAAGAAATCCTAACTATGATCCTCTTATTCCTTAAAATTAACTTAATTTTTTACAAAAACAAGTCAAAGTATTATTTTCTTTTTCAAAAAGTTTTAAAGAAAGGATTTTTTTTAAAATTAGTGAAAGTAGCATGTTAGTGAACCTTCCCCACACCTAACTCATGCATTGCCCTTAATGTATGAATGAAATACAATAATACATGAAAAAGGAGAAAGGTAAGGAAAATTGTCACCTCAAGGTGGTGGTTCCAGTGGTGTCTCATTAGGCCAAGCGTTTCTACCCAATCTAGATACTGTGAATTTTTATGAAACTCACATTTTATTTTCTCTTTCTTATTAGCATTTTTATACTCCCCAATATGAATAGGATCGTGCAAGATCCTAGCATGAAATTTTTTTTAGTTATATGACCAATCTTGGGATATCATCACGGACTCATATTGATCTAAACCTTGATACAACAGTGGAATGTGATTTTATGGAATGGATGATTTGGGCTCAACAATGAAAGAAATAGGAACCTATACTGACTCGGGAATAAAACTCAAATCAAGTTTAGGTTCGAAAGTTGGGGTTAGTTCCTGGGTTTGGTCCAAATCATAGAATTCAAGTTCACATTCATTTCCTAACAATGGAATGTGACTATTCAAAATAAGTGATTCATGTTCAAGTTCTATAGGGATAGGAATCAGTGCTGGCTTCAAAATTGGATCCAAATCGGGTAAGGATACCAGAGTCAACATAGATTTAAAAAGTAAAACTGAATCACAATATTGAGAATCAGTGTCACATTTATCTTCAAGTTCAATCTCATTAAAATGATAACTTGTCAATTTATCAATGGGTTGATTTGGTCAAGTTCAAAGTTTTGTGATGAAATTGAATCTTGATTAAAATCTCTAAGATACCATGATTCTTCATCAATATGGATAGGAGAATCAGCAGTGGTCGAAAATGTGTTAGGTAAAGTTTTCTCATTCCTATTATTAATTGTGTTGACCAAATGATTCGCTCTTGCTTCTAACCTATTGAGAGATTTGAGACAGTCCGTTTGGGATTGAATACAATCATTTTGAGACTGAATCATGAATTCCATACTCTTTTCTAAGTCAACTGGTTCTTCTTATTGTGGTTGTACTTGAAAATTAGAATAAGGTTCTTGGATTTGGGAATTATTTGAGGGAATTGAGTCCGCTATGATTTCTACTTGTCGTGTGGACTCAAGAAAGGCTTCAAAAGTCTTTTCTAAAGAAGATTTTTTCTTCTATAGGTTCGTCTTGATATGGAGTATATAAAGTTGTTTGTTGGTAAGGTTATTGATAGTAAGACTCGGGGGAGTTGTATCCCCACTGACTCGGTAAAGAGTGGTGATGATTGTCCTATTCTTGCTCATAATACTGGGATTAGGGTATATATTGATTCGGATAAGACCAATCTGGCATACTTGGTTGGTTAAAGTTAAAGTTATGTAATACCGGGTTGGTAATATCCGAATTGAAAGATGTTGGGGTGAAATATGGATTTGAGTTATAATTAGAATAATTGTAATTATAATCCATTTTTACAAGAACAAACAAAAATAAACAAATAAATAAATAAGAAAATAAAGAAAAATCTAGCCTATGTTAGGGTAAAGCTTAGACGTAGATGAATCCTAACTGTTGATTATCCACAGAAGGTATATTGTAGAACCTGACCACAAGTTAATCGACCAGGTAAGGGTAAGATTGGTGGGAGATATCCGCGCTTAAAGCGCGGGCCTAATTATGTCAAATCACTAGCCTTCAGGGTTTTGCCCCTCAATCCCCAACCTTAGACACTGATTTGGTAAGAGTTAACTTCTAACAACTTCCCCCTTAGGACAATCCTTATTTGAGTCTGAGATGTTCTTAGGGTCAACGTCTACTCAATTTTAAGTTTGGCTGGGTTAGTGAGTGAGTGATTGGAGTCATTTATGCATCATTTTTTACCACCATGCTATGCTTTATCGGAATAAATATTTGATTTTTACCGCTTTTTTCTCTCTTTTTTCAGGTCCAATGTTTAATGGAGAAAGAGGTCCAATAATTGTGATTTTTAAGGAATTAAAGAAACATTTAAGAAGCCCACGAGAGAAAAGCCCAAGTCTGAAAAGAATCAAAACGTATTCTCAGTTTCTACAAGATCCAACTGAGGATACGAGATGCAACAGAAAGGCATAAAAATCCGCTAGCGCAGCGGCGAAGAAACGGCTGCGGAACGCGGCTTATGCCACGGGTCCACGGCAATCTTTAGGTCGTTACCTCAGCGTTTGATCCGGAGACTGAAGTGGGATGGCCTCCTCTCATGAAGACTATACATAGACCCCTAGGGCCTCTGTAATCGGGGAGGAGAAAAGAGCATTGTTTATAGGAAAATTGTTAGGGTTTCTCTAGGTTTTCTTTTAGTCTCTTATGTAATTTTCTTTTTCTCCTTCTAGAATCTAGAAAAGAGAGAGTGAGAGTGAGTAATCTTTATAATTGGAGATAGTGACAACGCAATACAAGGATTGAGCTTTCAATCTTCATCTTCTCTTGTTCTAGTGCATTATTTTTCTTTAAGCTTTTACTTTCTTCTATTTCACTTCTACAATGAACTGTTTCTTTTTCTTTATTTTCATGTCTAGCTAATTCATTAACATGACTAACTAACTTTTAATTTTACTAACTACTAACTCTTGGGTGATTGCTAACTTATATGATTTATTGGATACTTTCTTCTTTTAAGTCTTGCAAATTACAAGTCTATATCACCCCCAACGAAGATGAGTTGTTTTTTATTCTTTGCAAATGCTAAGTTCTCCCTCCACATGACTCATGTGAACCTCACTTAGAGCCTTGTCTTTAGAACAAGTGCCGTGATTGAACATGAAGCTGGAGCACTTCACTATGCCAATGACTACCATGCAAGTTTCTTATTTCATGCTTGCTCTATTATAGCTTTGATGGACTAATGAATCTTGTATGTTTCTTAGCATCGTTAAAGTGACCATCCTTGTTCCACTGTTGAAAATCTATTTAGGGAGCTAATGATTCAAGGAGGCAACTAGCCTAGATGAGAAACACCTTCGACATAGGACAACACAAGGACTTGGCAAAGCAAAATATACCATTGTCGATGAATCAATATGAGGCATGCATCACCCAACGAGAGTAGTAAGTTAGTAAATTAGAATGTTAGTTAGTCATGGTTAATCTTTATATCATTCTTAAAAATCTCTCTTCTGAAATCTTCTTCTTTTCAAATATTTCTGTTTTCCTTCCATCTTTATTCTCGTTTCTTCTTTTCTTTTACACAACACCTAAAGATTTTTCACTCACCTTCCACATCGTTTTTTTTTTCATTTCTTAAAATAAAGAAGAACCTTCATTTTTTTCACAAAAGATTTCAATACAAACCTTGAATGCTTTTATCGCTAACCCTTCCTGCGGATACCGACCCGTCCTAGCTTATGCTACGAACGGTGATTCGGAAGGAGCAAAGTAAACCTGCATAAACATTCGAAGTTCTTGATCATCAGTACACGGTAACCAACAGTTTACTCTAAACCTCTTTTCAATACAATTAATCCTTCTGAACAAATTTTTGGCGCCGTTATCGGGGTGGGTAACAGTTTTTATTGAATTTTTGGAACTGAAATGAACTTCTGTTCTCTGTTGCAGGTTACAGGTCAGAGAAAATAGGAAAGAAGATTGCAGTAACATATAAGTGGTCTTGGGCCTCTGTTCTAGAAAGCATAGACCAAACACCCTCTGGATTGTCGCGTTTCCTTAGCTCTGGTCGCAGATCCGCGGCAAAAAGGAGTTCACTACTGACTGGCTTTTTGCAGAGCTGCTTGCTTTGTAAAATTAGAGTTTTCTGCAAACTTTATTTCTTGTATGCCATTACCAGGAGCCTGCTAATAAACCAACAGTAAAACACTTGTTGAAAAGTTTAAAAAATTGATTAGACGTTTGCATTTTAGGCACGTGTCTTTTCTATTCATTTACTTTACTGCTGAAGAGTGCTGGAGCAAGGTACGTACACAATGCATTCAGAATAGGACTCATCTCTTGGTTGATTTAAATCGCTTTGAGTGAATCTTGTTTATCTTGTACAGAATCTTGTTTATCTTGTACACTTGCACAAAATTGATTTTAAGGGCAACACCCAATAACAAGAAAAGGTGGGATTTAATCACCCTTCCTTGGCCCAAAAATCAGATTCCAAGCACTCACAATCCCAAGATTTTTAATAAAATTTGATAGACGTTGGCCCCTAGGGACATCCGGACTCGTTAAGAGATCAGCTGTGATTGAAAATTATTTTTGATTCACACTCCAGTCAAATCAGTGACTGAGATTGGGGATTGAGGGGCAAAATCCCGAAGGCTGGTGGTTTGACTTAATTAGGCCCGTCGCTTCTGCGCGGATACCTCCCACCAATCTTGCACCCACCTGGCTGATTAGCTGTGGTCTGACTCGAGCAATAACCTTCTTCGGTTCATCCAACAGTTAGGAGTCGTCTAGGTCCAGGAATCCTAGATAGCTGGTGATTGTTTTCCTTTTTCTCATTTGTTATTTTTCTTTTTCGCTTAATTGCTTAGTGAATGTTGTCTGTGATTGTGCATGAAAGAATGGTATCGGGACCCAATTTCAACAAGACTTGTTAGGACTTCTACACTTGCACAAACACCACTTCCTAACACAATTCCAATCATGGATAACAATACTTCTCTCCAAGACAAGTTCTACCCCATTCGTACTTCATTTCCTTCATGCATTCTTTTACCCGAAGCAACTGGGAACAATTTTGAGCTTAAACCATAATTCATAAATACACTCCCAAGATTTCATGGCCTAGAATCCGAGGACGCATATTTCTTCATTCGTGAGTTTGAAAAAGTGTGCTTGATGATGAGAATTCCCAACTAGGGGAAGATGCTGTTAGATTAAGGTTCATTCCCTTCGTACTTAAGGACATAGCCAAGAAGTGGCTATACAATCTGCCTGCCAGTACCATCTCGACATGTGATGAATTTGTCAAAGTCTTTCTTAAGAAATTCTATCCCATTCACAAAATGGCCCTCATCAGAAAAAACATAATGCAGTTCAAGCAGGAATCAAGTGAACCATTCTGAAAGTATTTTGAACGATTTAAAGATCTACTAGCCCAATGTCCTCATCACGGCATAGAGAAGTGGCGACAGTGCCAAATTCTCTATGACAGATTAGATTATCAAACTAAGACCCTCCTCGAGACTATGTGTCAAGGGAAATTTTTAAAGAAAGATGAGAACCAGGGTTAGGATCTTTTTAAAGCTTTAGCAGAAAAAACCATTCAGTGGGAATCTTGCCCTGAGAAAACCAATCCCACCACTTTCAGAGCAGGTATGCATTCGATTGAATCCTCTATAGCTGCCGAGGCAAAGATAACTCAATTGATGAAACGGCTAGCTTGAGGCTAGGGAACCAAATTCTGTGAATCAGGTCAACACACCACCTGTGATCAACCCGGTTGTACCTACTGCCATGCTCTTAACCACCTGTTTGAGGAGTGTCCCATCTACCAAGCCCAAATGTACCCTGAGAATATGAATACAGCATACACCAGACCTAATTACAATCCATACTCCAAAACATACAATCCGGGATGGAGGAACCATCCAAACTTTTCTTGGAGTCAGTCTGGTCATGAGCAACCAAGACTATCATTTTCACACTAATACCCTGCTCAGTCTCATCAACCGAGTTTCCAACATAATCCACCAAATTTTCAAACAAGCTTCCAACATAACTTCCAGCCCGCATATCAGCAACAACAAACACAAAATCATCCTGATAAAAAATGTCAGATTTGGAAAGAATGATTGAAACCTTATCTAAAACCCAGGCCTCAATGATGAACACCCACAACCAGGCCATCAATAAGTTAGAGATTCAGATAGGTTAACTGGCTATCTCATTGAATGAAAGACAAAAAGGAACATTGCCGAGCCAACCAGTGCCAATCCTAAGAACCCCTTCCCTATTCATGAAGCCGAAGACATAGGTCCCAGTTAGTGTAACACTGTTCATATTTTGAGATCTGAAAAGCAGATAGACAATCAGGTTTCTAGTCATCCTATTTCAAATAAATCAGTGTCAACATCTCCTGTTCCAGTACCATCAACTAAAAATGATCCATCTTCAAGTTCACAACCTTCAACCTCCAAATCGAATAAAGACAAACAAGATGAGCAACCATACAAGCCTATTGTACCATTCCCTAATAGGCTAGTAAACCAAAAGACTAATGCTCAAATGGAGAAAATTAGAGAAATGTTCAATCAGGTCCAGATCAATATACCTCTTCTTGATGTCATACAATAAGTTCCCTCCTATGCCAAATTCTTGAAAGATATGTGCACTAAGAAAAGGAAAATTAATATCCCAAAGAAGGTCTTCCTTGCTTCTAATATAAGTGAGTTGCTAACTGGGCCAATTCCCGTGAAATATAAAGACCCAGGAAGTCCAACTATTTCTTGTATTATAGGACAGACCACGATAAATAGGGCATTATTGGATCTAGGAGCTGTACGCGCCGGAAAAAAGACAAGAAGGAATCGCTGTAAAATTTTCTTGAATCAGATGAAAGATTACAACAAGACAACTGTTTTTCCAGTTACAAGGGAGGGAGGATGTTGAGTCTTGAATCCTCCCTTTGTTTAAGGCTGGGTTTTTCAAATGGCGATGGAGAGTGAATCTTGTTCTCCGTTGACCGAATGACCGTCACGACCTTCGGGGATCTTCTCTTTGGCTGGTAGAAGGAGTAGCACAGCTCTATCTACCAAAACTCTCAAAGAGAAGGTAGGCAAAGAGCAACTTGTACGCAGCAAGCTTGTCGAAGAGTTTAACTCTCTCTTGTCTCTGTCTGTCTCTTCGTACCTTCTATCTCTATCCGTCCGCGTGTATCTGCCTCTGTCCTTCTGCTCATAGCGACGGGGCTATTTATAGAGGTTTTCAGGGGTGAACGTGCCCCCTAAGAATGCTCCACAATGGGGGCGAACTTCTCCACTATATGGGCGGCGACTGGCCCCATAACCAGGGCAGTTGTAACCGAGGCGCGGGTTTCGACCCTCGCGCCTTGGTGTTGAGACGCGGGTTTGGACCCTCGCGCCTTGATGCTGAGACGCGGGCTTTGGACCTTCGCGCCTTGACGCTGAGACGCGGGCTTTGGACCTTCGCGCCTTGAGGTTGAGACACGGATGGCCTGCGTCTAGAACCTGAAACTCTGCTTTTTTAATGGCTTGTCTTTTAATGATTTTTAGACAGCCTACAGAACCCCCTCTAAAGTTTTCGACATTCCGCAGTTAACTGGGACGGATTTCGAAATACTTTGGACTCTAGCTGAGTTTACCTTTATGACTGGACTGTTAATGCTTCGGATTTGTCCTTGTTCAACCTACAAAGTACAAACAAAGAAAATGTAGATAAGTCATAAGTAGTTATTATCATATATTTTAAAATTTCTAAGATTTAAAATTCATCAACTAACCTCAATTGAACCTGAAGATGAGGCAGTTGTCAGCTGTTCCGGAGGCGGCGGGGGTGCTTGAGGTTGAGGAGGTTGAGGTGCAGCTGAAGGCTCCAAAGGAGACCGGGAACTTGATGGTGCTAAAGGAGGTCGAGAGCTTGATGGTGCTAAAGGAGGTCGAGAGCTTGATGGTGCTAAAGGCAGTTGTTGATGACTTTCTTTCATATCTCAGATTTCCTTTGTGTACTGCCTTGCAAACTGCAGAGAGAATAAAAAATATATGCCTAAGTTGTTATACAAACTTACCACACATGCTTAACTAGTTAACTTTAAAACAAACATAAATAGTTTTATAATTAGGGAACCAGAGCATAATAAGCAATTAAGCATTCCAATTTCCAAGCATGAAAATAGAAATACAAACAGAAAGTAGACTGTATTGTGAATCTGTGATGAGCTGAGAATATTTTTCCTATTTTATATTAAAACACTAAAACTACAAAATTGTGATGAGCTGAAGATGAATTGTGATCATTTTATATGAAAATGAAAGCTTTGATAATGATCTATATCAAAATTATAAATAAAAACAATCCATCAAAAATCCTACTGGAAGTCTGGAATGCAATGTTCTCAGTTCTTACTTCTCTCAGAATTTCTAAATCAAAGCTAGAGATATATCAAAGCTAGAGATATACAATTTCTAAATCATTTGCAGGTTTTCTTAAGCTACAACAAGAGATATATCATTTGCAGGTGATAAGAAGTGCTAACAGACTAAATTTTTCTTAAGCTACAGCAAGAACTTGCAGAAGTTTGAGAAAAACAAAATGCAACCAGTTGCAGGTTTACCTCTAATGCACTTTGTACAGCGCTAGCCAATTCAAATTGCGCAAAACCAAAACAAAATCCTTGCAGCTGCATTTATATAAAAAATCATTAAATCTTGTACTGAGGGAAGAGAATAATGGTAGAGAACTAAAATTATAACTTGTCTGTTCACCAGGAGATTGGTACAGTTAAGATGAAAACCTTGTGGCTCCTAACTTCAACTTGTATCCCACCAGGCTTGATGGTTCTTGAATTCTTCTTCAAGTTGCGCAGGTGTAGCACTCAAAGGCAGACTCTTTACGCCATCAGCTGAAGAAGAGACACGAGAGACAATCACATAAAGAATTGATGCAAATTTGAATGCTCAGAGCCTCAGCCCTACTCAACATATCACAAAAAAAATAATCAAAAACCTAATAATTATCGAAAACCCTAATTTTAGAACTTACGCTGCGTAGATGAGCGATTCCGCAGTTGTACTTGTAGGTGTCGTCTCGTCGAGATGGGAATTCGATGAGGAGGAGGGATCCGTCGTAGGATATCACGATGGGAAGAGAGGGTGGAGCGATCTGTCATCGGACTCGGAGATCGCGTGACTCGCGTCTGCGTAGAGAAGCTTCCGTCGTCGCCTCTTCGGAGACTAGGAGATCGGAGACGACTCAGACGAGGAGGAGGGCTACAGGAGCGACGGAAGAGGAGGAGATCTGAGATTCCGTCGTCAACGCGCAGTCGCAGGCTCGCAGCGTCGCTTGCCTGAGATTTAGGGCAAAGTGAGAGGACTCAGTCACTCAGAGGAGAGAGCCCTAATAGGCTATCACCTGTGGGCCATGGGGCCGTGGCCCGTGGTAGCACAGCACGCGGGCTGAGCATTGGGCCTCTGGCCCTCTGGGCTCTGGGCTGAGTGGGCTCTGGCTCTGGGCCTTTGGAGTCTTGGAGGTTCGGTTGATTTCGGTCGGTTCGGGTTTCAATTATTGGAAACCGAACCGACCCGAAAGAACCGAATTTTCACCAAAAAATAACCGCAACCGAACCCGAACACTGTTAAACCGAACCGAACCACCCGAAATTTGACGGTTCAGGCGATTTTTTCAGTTTTCGGGTTTAAATGCTCAGCCCTAACCAGGCAGTCAGGCCGTACAGTACGGTATCCCACCAAGTTCTCAAAACTTCTTCGGGATCCTGGAGCGTTACAATCCTTTGACAGGGACGTTCTTCACCCCGGTCGGAGAAATGGGGCTTGCCTTGCACGAGTTGTACGTGGTCTCGGGGCTGGCAATGGGGGACTCTCCTTATGAGGAATATGTCCCGACCGCTGAGGAGCTCAACCTTATGAAGAAAGGGTCTCCTCAAGTGTACGATACTTATTGGGAAGTGTTATGTCACTTCCATATCTGTGGCCAGATAACCTCTTGGAGGTCGGGGGGAGTTACGGTGGATATAGTGGCGGATAGCATCCCCCTCCTCTCTCATCTCAGAAGTGACATCAAGGACACTCCATGTTCGATGGATGGCCTTCTGGTGGAAGAGATGCTCATGAATGAAGGGTTGCAGGGCCTTCTGCTGCCACCAGACCTCAAGAACACCATTGCTCTTAGTCAGCAAGATCTCTCTCGATGTTTACGTCATGCATCATAGTGTCCAACCCTAAATTGGTGCTTCTCCAAACATCTTGCACTTGGAATCAGACGCAGCTTTAAGGAGTGAGTGCAACCTCTGAGAGAGAGAGGGACTTCTCTGTACTCCTTAACTGTAACACTCAATCTTATTGTATAAGAGAGCGTTTTGTATCACTTTCATTTGCCTGCATATAAATAAAAGTGACACTTTTCTTTTTGCTTCTTTTATTGTCTTGAAATTTTTTTTTCTTCAGTTAGACGCATAGAAGCAAAGACTCTTTGACTTTATCAAAATTATGATGATAATCTTAATAAGTCAAATTTTGTAGGGAAAGATCCTATTTCAGAAACTTTCATAATACTGTCAGAGGTGTGGTATTAACTTGATAGAGATGAAATAATTTTGGTGGACCTGTCAATCTATGAAGGAGAATGACAAGTAGAATTGGTACCCTCAGGGAAGGTGAACTCTTATCAAAGGTTTGAGATTAACTTGATTGAGCTCGGCTGGGGATTTGATGAAAAACACTGTTAATGGTGTAGTATTAACCTAACAATATTTTTAAGTAGACCTGTTGCTCTGTTGAGGAGAACAATAAGTGAGGCTAGACTCGCGGGAATCTAGGAAAGTTTGTTACCGTTAGAGGTGTGATATTAACTTAACGGGTTGAATGTAGTCTTGTCAGAAGTGTAGTGTTAACTGGACAAGGATGTGAGTCAGAGGTGTGATATTAACTTAACTCAGAAGTATTTCAGTTTTATTTGGGAAAACTGAAAGTGTCACTGTCATAGGTGTAATGTTTAACTTGACAATGAGGGTAATGCTAGAGGTATAATGTTGAACTTGGCATTAGTCATCTCGGCTTGGATAAGGAAGTCGAGGAAAGGTCATGGCCATAGGTGTATTATTGAACCTAGTAATGACTTAGATGCTAGAGGTGTAGTGTTAACTTAGCATCATCCATTTCAGCTTCGATATGGAAGTCTGAAGAAGAGTGACTGTCAGAAGTGTGATATTAACTTGACAGACACTTGACGTACTGTTTAGAGGTATAATGTTAACTTAAATAGTAATTTTGTCAGAGGTGTGATATTAACTTGACAAAGATTGGCTCTTGATAAGAGCAGTTTGAGGACCTGCCATTCTATTGATGAGAACTGACAAGTGGAATTTGAAGTGCCAGAGGTATAGTGTTAACTTGGCAAATTTGAAAGTTTGCTACTCCCTGTAGAGTTAACAAGCAAAGTTTGTACTCGACAAGGAGTATTCATTACCAGAGGTATAGTATTAACATAGTAATGATTGCATTTGGTGGACCTACCATTCTGTGGATGAGAATTGGTAAGGGATTTTGGAGGAAGGAGTGGAACCAAGTCCACTTAGGATTTTTAGCAAACCCTCAGCTATCAACGGATTTGAGGTGCCTTTACCAACTACCTTTTGAGTTGGGCTAGCCATGCTATTCCCCTCAGTATGATGAGTTGTCGAAGACTTATGTTGGGCTTAGAAGCCAACATTTTCCTCTATCCTTAGCCGTTGGAGGCGTCAAATGTTAATGAAGAAATTCTTCTTGCTTTGATCAGAGGTGTACTTTTAACTTGATCAGCGGAAGAATACCATCTAAGGATAGTATTTCTTCAAAAATCTGCCATTGATTGGCATCATAAGTATATCGCCATTTGAGGTTATGAGGCGATATGATCCATTTGAGTAGACTGACTCTACTACAAATGGTCCTTCCCATTTGGGCTGGAATTTTCCTTTTGTCTTGTGCGTCATCACCATAGGTCTTCTGACGGCTAAGACAAGATCGCCTTTCTTGAAAGTTCGCACTTTAACTTTCTTGTTGAAGGCTCTGGTAATACGAGCTTGGTAAAGCTCGATTTGTTGTTGGGCCTGCAAACGCTTATCGTCTAAGGCCTCCAGTTCCTGGAGTCGCTGTCGATGCTTCTCCTCTATTGTCATCTCCGCTGTCAAGGCGACGCGTAGAGATGGAATTTGGATTTCTAGTGGGAGTACGGCTTCACATCCGTATACCAAAGAAAATGGTGTAGCTTTAGTTGGGGTTCGCACGGTTGTGCGATAAGCCCATAAGCATTCACCCAGCTTGTCGTCCCAGTCCCGTTGACTTTTCGAGACGAATTTCTTGAGAAGCTTGCCAATGGTCTTGTTAAAAGCTTCTGCGAGACCGTTAGCGACAGGATAGTATGCCGTTAAGGACACACTCTGGATTCTTAACTTAGCGCAGAATCTCTGGAAAGTCTGGCTGATGAACTGGGGTCCATTGTCATGGACAATTCGTCGAGGTACACCGAAACGGTAAATGACGTGATGTTTCACGAACTTGATCACGTTGGACGACTTGACCTCCTTCAAAGGAATAGCCTCGGCCCACTTAGAAAAGTAATCGGTTATTGCCAAAATGAACCGATGTCCTTTTGATGATGGTGGGCTGATAGGGCTAACCACATCCATCCCCCATATTTCAAATGGCCAGGTAGAGGTCGTAGAGTGGAGGTACTCTGGTGCTTGATGGATGAAATCGCCATGTACTTGGCAGGCGTGACATCTTTTAGCATAGGTGACGGCGTCGGCAATCATCTTGGGCCAATAGTAACCCAATCTTTGGAGTCGATGTGCCAGTTTTGGGCCAGGTTGATGGGCTCCACACATACCGTCGTGGGCTTCTTTCAATACCGTTTGGGCCTCTTTTGGCGAGAGGCATCGGAGCAAGATCCCGTTATGCAATCGATGATACAACGTCCGCGTGATCGCATTATAATAAAATTTAGGGGCTTTCCTTCGAATGGCAGCCGCTTCCTTGATGTCCTCAGGCAGGATGCCGTACAGGACATAGTCGATATAGGGGAATCGCCAGTCTTTAAGCTCTGGACCGGTTGACAATTCCAGCGCTTCTTTGCCTTGACAATCTCCCTTTAACTCCTGATAGTCCTCAAGAGCAGTTCTTGGGCAATACAAGTCGTGGCTGTAGACGAATATTTTCTCCATTGCTCCAGCTGGAAGAGCTAAGGAGGCGGCGAGGGATGCGAGTGCATCTGCGTGCGCATTTTGCCTGCGCGGTACATGATCGATGTAGAAGTTCGTGAACCTCTCAGCCATGCGGATAGTTGCGTTATGGTAAGGTACCAAGTCTTCATGTCTGACCTCGTACTCTCCGCGAACTTGGCTGACGATGAGTTTGGAGTCACCATATGCCTCGAGATTTTTAACGCCAATCTCATCGGCGAATTGCATCCCAATCAAAAGAGCGTTATACTCCGCTACATTGTTGGAACAAGGCTCAGTTAATGAGACAGCTCGGGGAATCACATAATTCTGTGTGGAGACGAGTACTACTTCTACCCCTGCTACTATGTGTCCTTTCAGGCTTGTTCTCGATGCACCGTCAAAGAAAAGTTACCATACTTGACCTTCAAATGATGTCTGAGTCAAGCAGACTTCGGTGACTTCATCTGGGAGATCCTCGTAGACTTTAGCTGCCCTCGAATCCGGGTGCTCAGCTAAGAAGTCCGCCACCGCTTGTCCTTTAATGGCCTTTTGTGGTAAAAAGTGCATTTCATATTGGGATAGCAATATGGCCCATTTTGCCAGCCGGCCGTTTAATGATGAAGGCTTTGTCATGAGTAACCTCAGAGGGTTGACTTTTGATATGACATTTATAGTTTGCCTACCAGATAGTGTCGCATTTTCTGAATGGCGAACACCAGCGCCAAACATTCCTTCTCGATCGGTTATACCGATGTTCGGCTCTGATCATTGTTCTACTCAGATAGTAGATTGCTTGCTCTCGTCCTTGATCATCATTCTGAGCTAGTAGAGCTCCTAAAGAATGATCCATTGCCCGGACGTACACCAGGAAAGGCTTTCCGGATACCGGAGCGGCAAGGACTGATGGTTGGGTGAGGTATTGTTTAATTTCCTCGAACGCTTGTTGGCAAGCGTCGTCCCAGATGAACGAGACACCCTTCTTCATTAATTTGGCGAAGGGGTGGCATCTTCCGGAGAGGTTTGAGATGAACCTGCGGATATATGCCAATCGTCCTTGCAATCCTCTGAGCTCCTTGAGGTTTCTCGGAGGTTGCATCTCTTGGATAGCGCGGATCTTTTCCGGGTCCAAATGAATTCCCGTGGAGGTTACAACAAATCCTAAGAATTTGCCACTGGCCACCCCCAGGAAGGACTTAGTGGGGTTCATCTTCAATTGATGAGCCCGCATGATGTCGAAGACTGCCTTCAGGTCAGCTATGTGATCACCTTTAGTGCGGCTTTTTACCGCGATGTCATCAACATAACATTCCATCGTTTTACGTATTTGCTGATGGAAAATGGCATTCATGGCCTTTGATATGTTGCTCCTGCATTCTTCAGTCCGAAGGGCATGACGGTGTAGCAATATACCCCTAGAGGTGTCCTGAAGGAGGTGTGCTTTTCGTCTTCAGGATACATTTTGATTTGATTGTATCCTGAGAATCCATCCATGAAGGACATTCGTTCGAATCCACAAGTATTGTCAATCATGACATCTGTGATCGGCAATGGGAATTCGTCTTTGGGACAGGCCTCGTTTAGATCCCGGAAGTCGATCCGAATCTTCCCGTTTTTCTTAGCAACGGGGACAATGTTGGCTACCCAGTCGGGATGTCATTCTTCCCTGATGAAGCCAGAATCTATAAGTTTTCTGACTTCTGATTGGATCGCCTCCATTATCTCTGGACGGAATCGTCGCTGTTGTTGTTTGACAGGTTTTACGTTCGGATTGATGTTGAGGTGGTGCATGACCACTTGAGGATCAAGTCCAGGCATATCCTCGTAATTCCAGGCGAAGACATCTATATATTCTTGTATAAGAGATATTAGATCCTTCTTCTCCGAAGGTGATAGGCCGTCACTTATGAAGATGGGCTTAGGATTGGCTTCATCTCCTAGGTTGACTTGAACAACCTTGTCTTCTGTGGGTGGCTCGCATTGTTCAAAGCGGGTGTCCCAAAGAGTGTTTAGATGTTTAATCCAAGGATCTGTATCAGATTGGATCATCTCTTCATCCCCGTCTTCCAGGTGGCTTGTTGAAACCATGTTCACTGAAAGTTCTCTGAAGATGTTGCCGACACTGACATCTGACTCCCACGATGATGTGCCTGAAGAGTAATTATGGCCGGATGGCCCTCCAGAATCAGAGGCTGATGGGACTGGAGTTGATACATAGCCCAACCCCCGGCGCGTCCGATGATAATAATCGGGGGCTTTCCCTTTCGGCACAAAGGATCGAAGTAGCGTTCTCCTTCCTTTGCCGAAGTTCAACCTGGGTCTATTTGTTAAGTCGTACCCCATACGCCTCATCATCCTGAGTGCTTTTGGTTTGTAATAACCGAACTGAGGGGATTCATCCTCGCCTTCCGATTCTTCGCGGGGCGTCGGTTCAGACGAGATTCGCCCAAAAAGAATTAGTCTTTGGCCTTTCCGTCTGGCGGGAACCATAAATATAGATTCTTGCGCATTACCATTATCTTGGTATGTCTCGAAGGATGATTTTACTGGTACATGCAATGATGTCAAAGCATCCATTGCCGACCAGAGATCATCATCTACTTCGGTGCTAGTATCTGACGGTATTGAATCAGAAGCAAACAGAAAAATACGCTAAATCTAATTTTTCATTAATGTACCAACTGCCTACATCATCGGTGGTATTATCAACATCGAGCTTATTAGTGCTCTTTACAAGTGGTTCTAACTCCCACAGGCACTCTTCTTTTTCTGGCCCGTGTCGGCTTCATTACCAGAGTCTGGCTCCTCTGGTTGCGGGTCCTCCACGGAATCCTGATATAGGAGGAGTCCGTGAAATAATTCTCGACTCCCTTAAACGGATGCCTTTCGGCAATCAACGTTTGAACCTTTCCACTCCCGTCAATGTATTTCATGACTTGGTGGAGAGTAGAGGGAACGATGGAGTTGCGGTGAATCCATGGCCGCCCCAACAACAGGTGTAGGAAGTGTCAGCATCGATGACGTAGCATGTCACTTCCGACTTGAGGCTCCCGATCTGGCATTTGAGCTTGATCTTCCCCATTGGACGGGTTCCATTGGCATTGACCCGTAGATAGTCATCTGGGTAGGGCTCAAACGATGAGTAGGAATGCCCAAATGTTGCATGACCCGGCGAGGCATGATGCTCAACGCGGACCCTGGATCTACCTGAATGCGGTTCACCTCAGATGATCCAATTATCCTGTAAAGTATAGGGGTCGATCGTGCTTCCCCTTAACCTGCATGTCCTCTGCCGTGAAGGTGATGCAGGGAGCATTTTGGGAGGTATGGAGGAAATCCTCTACATCTTCCTCCTTTGGCACCTGGGTCATGAAGACCTCAGCATTTGCCAGAGCCTCTTGTAGAGCCTCTCTGGTCGACTTCGACGGCCTAAGAAGCTCATACAGAGTAATCCGTGTCGGGATGTTGGCTAATTGAGCCAGGACATCAAAGCGGTAAGGTGCCGTGGATCCTTCCGCTATACCTTTTTTGAAAGAACTCGAGAAAACCAAGTTTCTTTCTATTTCTCCACAGGTTGTTTTTGTGGAGGGCTTGGTCGGCTCTACAGCTGGTTGTGGAGGGGCTACCGCCGCCTCGCCATACTGTTTCAAGTACAACTGTCCCGAACGGTTTCCTGCCATCGGTCGACTGGGTTCTGCGGCCAGAACTATTGTCTCCTCTTCTGAGTCAGTTAGCGAGGGGACGTCAGTTTCTGCTTCTCGAGAAGAGGCACAGACCACATTGCAGGATGAAGCCTTTGCCTTGCCTTTGGACTTCCTGTTAGTTACAGTAGTCCACTCTTGTTCGTCAACAAGGTCAGGATGGACCCACATAGTTTCCCCTTGAGGTGTGGAAATGGGTATTAGACCTTTCTCTCGCTGCTGGTGAGGGTCTGTGTTGACCACTCTTAGCTCTCCTTTTGGAATAGGGACCACCCCCGAAGGTGTTGGGGGTTATTTTCCGAACTAGAGAACTGACGTCATGTTGGCGGTCACCTTCTTCTGCTCTGGTCGGAGTTTTAAAACCTCCGCGTCAATCAGAGCCTGAAGGATGTCCTTGAAGACGTAGCAGCTTTTGGTAGGGTGTCCCAGCATCCTGTGATACAAGCAGTAATTGGGATTGTCGGTTTTACCGACTTCTTCAGGGCACCTGGCTTCAGGGAGCTTCAGTCTATTGCTCTTGTTGAGTAGCTTAAAGAGCGAATCGACATGCTCCTCCTTGAAGGAATACTGCTTGTTGGCGCGTGGCTGGCTTGAAGAGCCACTCGCCTTGCTTGGTTGAGGTTTGGCGGGAGATTTGGTCTCCGTTGCCAAGTTATCCTTCCTCTTTGTTTGGAGGGATGCATCTGGCGCACGCCTAGTTGACCTCTCTGGCCGCGGCTTACCTTCTTCCGTTCTGACGTGGGCGACAATCTCCTCAGCTTGTTCACCTTATTGGACTAATTGCTTCCAGGTGCGGCTTTCAGCAACTCCTATTTGAGCAAGGAGTGAGGTTTGTAGATTGTGGCAGCATGTTTCCACCAGGGTGACCTGGGTCATGCCGCTTGGACACTGGAGTGCCACGTTCCGAAATCTTTTCTACGAAAGATTTGACGGACTCTCCCTTTCGCTGTTTAGTAGCCAAAAGGGTGGGCATCGTGACTTCCGAGTCATCCTCGAAGAAGCGCATTAAAAAGAGCTTCTCCAAATCGCCCCAGTTCTTGATGGAACCTTCTGGGAGCTTCATGAACCATTCAAAGGCAAGCCCTTTCAGGGTGCCGATGAATAGATGCGCCAGGATAGCATCATTATCTACTACGTTCCCGTTTGGGATTTAAAGTAGTAGATGTGTTGGTTGGGTGACCCCTTCCCATCGAATGCTTAGAGGGTTGGAGCCTTAAACTGGACGGGTATGGAACCAAGTCCCACTCAGCCGATAAGGTCGGACCACTCCAGCTTCTTGGAGGTCTTTGCGACTGGCAAGGGCCTCGAGTCGCAGCTCCAATTGACTCATTCTTTTAGCATGAGCCTTTCCCTGGTCTTGGTCGCCCTTTACTTGCGACGAGGATTTGGACGAGCCAGAAGTAGATCGCTGCGTCTCCTCAGAAGGTTTGGAAGATGAGCTTTCTCCTTTTTCCCTTTGCCCTTCGGCTTTTTAGGAGGAGATCTCCTCCTGTCTTCGAGCAACTGTGCAAGCATCTGTTTGAGGGAATCGATAGATGCTTGCTGAGAAAGAATCATATCCATTTGTGCCTTCTGGATCTGTTCTAAACGTCTAGCGTTTCCTCAGGAGTGCCTATCATGTAGGCGGAGGCCTCCTTCTCAACGGAAGAGTTTGAAGCTCGCGATTCTGCTACAGCAGAGTGAGAATCATTCATTTTAATGCCATGAGCTAAGGCATTATAGTCAATTGGGGGAATGGCCCCAGTCCGGGTGCGAGTGTGTTGATACACCCCTTCCGGTTCAGAGTCAGACTCATCCGAGCTGACTGCAGGTTGTTTTCCCTTACTCCTGCTTGTCATATTCGCAGTGAGCTCCGGGTACTCAATGTCAAAGAAGGTTCTCCTTCTGTGGGAGCGCCTTCTTTTAGCTGACGGGGGAATCAGGGTCAGCTGTCTGACTAAAGACTGCTAGTTCACGCCTGATCCGCAACGGCACTCAGAGAGCATATGGATGAGCCGTTGGCAGCAACATGACGAAGTGGCCTGATTGGCACTTCTTTTCTTTGTCAAATAATCCCTCAAATCCACGGGAGGGGGATTGAAGAGATTAGCCTCACAACGTCGAAGACGGGAGGCATCCACAGCCTGGACGCAGGATTCAGGGACGCGGTTCTCGCGCCGCAGCTGTACAGCACGCGTCTGGCGTCTCTGTCGAGGTGAGACGCGATTCTCGCGTTGCTGCTTGGTGCGTCGGGGCAGAGACGCTTGAGAGAGAGTGGGCTACTGGGCCCCACGCCTAAGGGTGCTTGCCTCTTGTACTTGACGAGGCGCAGAGGTTTCACCTCGGCGTTTGGTGAGTTGGTCTTCAGAGGACCTAACTTGAGGAATCTCGCATTTGGGCCGCCAAACGCGGACTTCACGTGCTGGACGTGGTGCGGGCAAGGCGCCAGATTGTACGTTGCGTCCAGCTTCAGTTGGAAACCAGAGGTTCCAACTTACAGCTGACGCGCACTCTCCTTTGTCAACGCTCAGCGTTTCGGTTGCGTCGTGGAGGTGGAGAGAGACCAACGACGACCTGGTGTTGGACACCAGAGATTTTGACCACGCGGGTCTCCTGAGAGACGATGACGCGGGTGTTCTGTGCGACGCGGTTGATCACAACGGCAGTTGTGCCTGAGACCACGCGGGCCTTCTGAGAGGCGTTGGCGTGTGTACCTTGCTTGGCACAGTTGGCATCAGCAGCGCCCGAGAGACCCTGCGGCAGACGCGGGTCTTTGGGCTCTTAGAGCCGGAAGAGAGAAACTCTTCGTACTTCGCCTGGTCAAACTCGACAACGAGTGATTCGACCATCTTCCCCTTACGAAGAGACGTCATCCTGCGCCACGATTTGCTCATCAGTGACAAATGTAGTCCCCAGCGGAGTTGCCATCTCTTGTACGCGGCGGAAAAAAGACAAGAAGGAATCGCTGTAAAATTTTCTTAAATCAGATGAAAGATTACAACAAGACAACTGTTTTTCCAGTTACAAGGGAGGGAGGATGTTGAGTCTTGAATCCTCCCTTTGTTTAAGGCTGGGTTCTTCAAATGGCGATGGAGAGTGAATCTTGTTCTCCGTTGACCGGATGACCGTCACGACCTTCGGGGATCTTCTCTTTGGCTGGTAGAAGGAGTAGCACAGCTCTGTCTACAAAAACTCTCAAAGAGAAGGTAGGCAAAGAGCAACTTGTACGCAGTAAGCTTGCCGAAGAGTTTAACTCTCTCTTGTCTTTGTCTGTCTCTTCGTACCTTCTATCTCTATCCGTCTGCGTGTATCTGCCTCTGTCCTTCTGCTCATAGTGACGGGGCTATTTATAGAGGTTTTCAGGGGTGAACGTGCCCCCTAAGAACGCTCCATAATGGGGGCGAACTTCTCCGCTATATGGGCGGCGACTGGCCCCATAACCAGGGCAGTTGTAACCGAGGTGCGGGTTTGGACCCTCGCGCCTTGGTGTTGAGACGCGGGTTTGGACCCTCGCGCCTTGATACTGAGACGCGGGCTTTGGACCTTCGCGCCTTGACGCTGAGACGCGGGCTTTGGACCTTCACGCCTTGAGGTTGAGACGCGGGCTTTGGACCTTCGCGCCTTGAGGTTGAGACGCGGATGGCCTGCGTCTAGAACCTGAAACTCTGCTTTTTTAATGGTTTGTCTTTTTAATGATTTTATACAGCCTACAGGAGCCAGCATCAATCTTCTTCTTCCTTTCTCTGTG
The DNA here is from genome assembly GCA_038442645.1 of Agave tequilana. Lineage (NCBI taxonomy): Eukaryota > Viridiplantae > Streptophyta > Magnoliopsida > Asparagales > Asparagaceae > Agave > Agave tequilana. The sequence continues at coordinate 40,700 of JAVJIF010019963.1, read as the reverse complement.
TATCAGCAACTCGGGTTAGGCGACCTCCGTCCGACCAGGGTTACTATACAACTGGCTGATCGATCTGTAAAAATTCCAAAGGGAGAGATTATAAATGTTCTCATGCGGGTCGGGGAATTCATTTACCCCGTGGATTTCATTGTTCTAGAAACGTAACCCGTACATAATCCCAAAGCTCAGACACCTGTCATTCTAGGACGACCCTTCCTTGCCACTGCAAATGCAATCATCAACTGTAAGAATGGATCAATGCGTCTAACCTTTGGAGATATGACAAAAGAGGTAATATTTTCCACTTAGGAAATAACCTCGAGATTTGAAAAATGAGTCATCTGAAGTGAACCTGATCAAGGGATTAGCAAGTGAACATGAAATAGAGATTGAATACGAATCTGATAGAGAATTTGAGTTGGAGTCTGATGACTTCAACCTTGATCAAATAATTGAATCTATAGTGGAGTGGGCCACAGATGCCCTCTATCCTCCCCTTACACAAGGAACATCCATTGGTAGATCAAGTGCCCTCTTCTGAGCTTAAGGTTCTCCCTAGTCATCTCAAGTATCAGTATTTGAGTGAAAAGGAAGCATTTCTCGTGATAATTGCGTCCCATCTGACAGAACAACAGGAAGAGGATCTTCTTGTAGTATTAAGAAAAATCGAGAAGCCATTGGTTGAACCATGGCTGATATAAAGGGAATCAGTCCATCCTGTTGGCCGAAAGGCCTTTCACTCTAGTTTTGATGATGATTAACTCATGTAGTTATGTTTACTAATTATCTTGTGTTGTTTAAGTTTCAGACCATTAACCAGATATTAGTTGGTGATAGCTTCAACAAGATGTTTTGGAAGCTTCACAGAGTGATTCCAGGGTCCGAGCTTCATGATGATACAAAGCCTAGCTCGTGGATCACAGTTTGGATCAAGCCAACTTGAAGATGAAGATCGTCAAGAAGACTTAGGTATCCATAGTTTTAGTTTAGTGTGTTTTAGATCCATGTGTAAAGCTTAGAATAGTTGATATGCTCAAGTGCACCATGCACACACAAGTTTTACGTTTGGAATTGGTTTTCATGAATAGATTGATCAAACAAGTTTACTTTGTTTCTATGTATATTAGATGTTTTCTATATACATACATGCTTCATGTCTTATACAAAACTTAGTTTGACATACCTATTCATGTGTGGTTTATGTTTTGGTATTTTTACAAAACATGTTTTATGTATTTAAAGACAAAAACTATGATATATATTGGATCTATGTCCATATGCAATATGCTTAAATGTGTTTAAATATCATGTTTTTGTATTTCTATGTGTTTTAGGAAAAATCAGATTTCTTATTGAAAAATACAAGTTTGATAAAATATAAGTTTTAGTTTTTGATAAAACTTGCAAGACACAAAAATGATTTAATTTGTTGTATATATGTCTTGAAATTTTTATCACAAGTTTGTTTATCAAAGTAAAATTATAAAAACTATTTTATGTAATTTTTAAAGAGATACAAGTATTTTCAAAATTATTTTTTTACCCAGTTTCTGACCCAGACTGTGGCTGACAGGCCAGGTCGGTCGACCGCAAAGTCGACCAAACCAAGGGCCGGTCGACCCTTGCGGTCGACCGACGTGCATAACCTTGTGCACGTCTGGCAGACACAGATCCGGTCGACCGGACGGTCGACCGGTAGAGAGCTTTGCTCTCTGTATCTGGGCGGTCGACCGGACGGTCGACCGGACCAGAGAGCTTTGGTCTCTGTATCTGGGCGGTCAGCCGTACGGACGACCGGACCAGAGAGCTTTGCTCTCTGTATCTGGGCGGTCGGCCGTACGGACGACCGGACCAGAGAGCCCTGCTCTCTGTATCTGGGCGGTCGGCTAGACGGTTGATTGAAGAAAGGAATGTGCGCCAAATTGTGGGAATATTATCCCCGGCAACGGTGCAAAAAATTGATTGAAGAAAAAGGATAAGTGTGTGGTATTTGTGGTATTTGCACAGATATTCAATTAAAAGAGATAAGGTTTAGAGTCAACCATAGGTGCTTAATCACTCCACAAATGTATTTATAAAGATTAATGTATCCTTTCCAATCTCCGTTATAGCATGGGCTATACCGGGTCGATTCTCAGGGAGAGCTTGCGATGGAAGCGTTACGGTTGGTAGTGAAGATATAAAACGAAGGTTCTTCTTTGCTTTAAAAGAATAAAGAATCGTTGGAAAAAGAAATCAAAGAATGAGTGGCTTTGTTCATGATGGAAAAAGGAAAGAAATCGGAAAAAAGATTGGCTTTTGGAATTAAAACTAAAAGAAAGAAAACTTTGAAGAAGACTTTAAGATGAAGAAAACCATGACTAGCTAACCTTACTACCTTGCTAAAACATACTAAACTCCGTGATAGTGAATGCGTGCCTCATGTTGATTCATCGGCATAGATTTGTCTTGCGTGTTGGTCTAATTACTTTCCCACTTGGATGACGGGTGATCACTCTTGGACTTGTCTTGTAGCCTCATAGATGTCATAGGCCTACAAGTTAGACTTTCAATAATGGAATCAAAAGCGACACACAAGGGATGCTAAGGAAGAAGATACAACATTCATTAATGGAAGTAAAGAAGTTGTACAACAAATAGCATATATTTGATGATCCATCTCCATGTTCCATCAAGGCACTTGTTCTAAAGACAAGGCTCTAAATGAGGCACACATGAATCATATGGAGAATTACAACAAGAACTTGCCAAGCAATGAAAGTAACCCATCGGAGAAGAGAAGACCATACAACTTGCGAGATTAAATATAGCAATCACCCATGAGTTAGTAGTTAGCAAGGTTAGTGGTTAGCTAGTTCATGGTAGAAAGAATTAGCTACTAGCCATTAGAAAAGAAAAGCAAGGCATGAATTAAAATGCAAGTAAAGTAAAGCTAGAATTAAAGAAAGCAAGTAAACTAGAAAATGCTCAAGTAGAGAAGAAGAGAATGGATCAATCCTTACTTCACAAGTTGTCACTCCTTGATGTACACAAGCTTTCTCTCTCTTACAAACTCTCTCTTTACAAAATTTCTAGGGAGGAAGAAGAGGATCTAAAGAACTAAATCCTAGAGAAAAACCTACAAAAATTACAAAGCTATCTTCTAATTTCTCCTCTCTCTTCTGCTCAGTCTTTTCACGAAGGCCCTGGTCCTGTATTTATAGCCTCAGAGAGAAGGATCTAGAACCCAGTTTATTGGAGAGAAATCTGGGATCCAATAGCCTCGTAACTACCGCAAAATTGCGGCAAGATTCTAGAAATTGCGGCAAAAATCTGGCCGTTGAGGCCAGATTTTCTATTCCAAGTTTGTTATAGGTTGTTATCCACGTGTATCTTCTGGAAGGCTGAGTTGGCGCGTAGAATTCTCCAGATCCTGGGCTCAAACTTGGGCTCTCTTTTGGGCTTGGAATTAATTCTCTTTAATTATTGCTAATTAAAGTGATTTTTGGGCTTTCTCTCATTTCATATGTGGACCTGTAAAAATAGAGAGAAGATGATTAAAAATCATATTTTTATTGTCAATATGCATGGTGATGATGTGGTAAAATATGCAATATTGAGTTACAATCACACCCCCACACTTATTCTTTTGCTCCTCCCGAGCAAAACAAAGAAAGAGAAAACTATACTACCAATTTTATTACACCACTTTCGTAGGTGACACGATTGCACTGAGCACGTGCAACAAGCCGTTAAACCTCTAGGTTACCCTAGAGGAGGAGTGTTGTCTCCTGAGGGTTTTCAGCAGATTGCACCCACAAAATCCATAAAGAAAGAAGACAAATGTTAGTATTTTGAAAATGTATTTTGAAAGAGAGACATGTTTTCGAACTATTTTGCAAAATATAAGTGATCTAAGATCATAAGTCTACTACCTATATCATTCTTCCTTAAACTTAGTCTCTATGCAAGATCTTGTCTTTAATTAAGGTAAGATTTAAAATTGGATTGAATATTTTATCCTTCATAAAACCTAGATAGTATGCACATTGTGATAGTGAAGATTTCTGGGATTTCAACTTCCAACCATCAAGCCATTTATTTATTTATATATATTTTCTTTTTCTCTTTTCTTTTCTTTCCTTAGTTTAGGCTTTCTAGTTTACCCTTGTAGCGAGCCTATAACCGATGACTCCCAAACCAGAGGGTCTTAGGGTACCAGATGAGAAAATATCCCTCGGGTTTAAGGTCTCGAGTAAAAAAGGCCACAAAACTAAAGGAGATTATTTATTTTTTGATCACCGTTAGGCGTGAATAATCATGCTTCTTGAGGCACATTATCCAGCTTAATAAGTGATGTTTTATTATATATATTTTTTTCTTTTTCTTTATGTTTTATTTATGGCATTTTTGGTCTTTGTTTCCATCCCAAGAAATGTGTAAGTGTGAAGTGCATACTTATCTAAGGCAAAAATTCAAGATAAAAATATCTCCCCAATTTTTCTTACTTAGTCTATAATTTCAAACAAGATCTATTATTTCAACTAGGTTTAAGATGTCATAATTAAGGCTTCCTTAATTTCTAAGATACATCTTAATTTTCTTAAAAATAGATCAAAACTTTGTCTCTTATTTCAAAAAGTTTTTTTTAATTTTTTTTATTTCTAAAAGAAGTGTAAAAGAAAGAAGATCTTAAAACTCTATGTTAGTAAACCCTCCCCCACACTTATTTCATGCATTGTCCTCAATGCATCATGATATATATATGCATGAAACAAAATAGAGAGGGAAGGAAAAAAATTACCTTAAGGTGGTGGTTCCGGTGGTGGTCTGATTGGTCCACGAAACATGGCCCAATCAACTTTACTTTGAGTTTTGAGGAACCCACCAGAAATATCATGAATATAACCCACTAAAAGATAAATCCATGAAGGATCTTAATTAAGTATTTAACCCCATCTAATTTCCATTTTCCATAATTAATTTCGGAGTCAAATTTGTCAACCACCTTATCCCAGAATGGTGTATGAAATGATAGAACAGTTAACTTGGACTCAGGTAGAACAGGAACTAATACCGACTCAGGAAGGTGACTGAAGTCAAGTAAAGGTTCAGGAGTCGAACTGAGTTCAGGAATTGGGTCCAAGTCAAAAAAATGAAGCTCAAGTCCACAATCATTTTCCAACAATGAATGTGACCTAATATGGGTGATATCTCTTTACTTTCAATATTAAGAAATTCTAGCTCATCGTCATACAATTCTTCAAAACTAAGGTCAACATCTTCTGCAGAATTGTACAATCAGTTTCAGAAGTAAAGAGATTATGAGAATCTAGATCACATTCCTTATGGAGTTCAAAAAATGGAGAACTTGCCAATTTGTCAATGGGATTTTCAAACGTATAGAATTGGTCAAGTTCAAAATGATCTTCAAAGATAGGTGATTCAACTTCATTATGAATTGGGACAGGATCCTATGTCGACTCCGGAAAAAATTAAAGTCAGGTAAGATACCGGAGTCATTATTGAATCAGGAAAAAGAATTGAATCACTAAGTTGGGTTCAAGATCACATTCCTCATGTAATTCAATTCCACAAAATGTGAACTTGCCATTTATCAATGGGACTTTCAAAAGTATGGAATTGATCAAGTTCAATATGATCATCATAAATGATTGGTGATTCAATTTCAAAATGGATAGGCACTGGATCCAATACTGACTCGGGAAATGAAGTGAAATCAGGTGAAGACACTGGAGTCATAATTGAATCAGGAAGAAAAATTGAATCATCAAGTGGAAGTTTAGGATCATATTCATGTTCAAGTTCAATTTCAGGAAAAGGAAATTTGCCAAAAAATCATTGGGATTTGGAGTTTGGACAAGTTCAGATGAGTGTGCTAAAATAGAATCTGGATTTCCAAAACTACATGACTCATTGGATCTAAAAGAGTGGCTAGTGACACCAGATCTGGCCAAACGGTGAGAACGTAAAGATTCTACCATCATATCTATGTCACGATTTCTAGCATTTTGAGCATGAGTCATGTCTTCAAGCATCTTTCCATAATTGATGAATTCATTATTTTGATGAAAAGATGAAGTGTTGTCTTGGAAGTGATAGTGAAATTGTGAGTCCATCGGATTTTGGGATTTGGACTCACGCATACTCATTTCCAAAATTGATGGGGTTCTATTTTGGACTGGTGGAACTGAGTATGTATCTTAAAAATGTTGTGGACTGGGTGAATATGGTGGACAAGGAGTTTGAAAATTTGACTCTGGGTACGTGAATCCCCAATGACTCGGTGAAGAGTTGAAATTATTATGGAAATTATAATTACTAGATGGGGGGTATGGGTCAAATTGATTCGGATAAGACCAATCCGGCACTCTAGGTTGGTCAAAGTTATGGTATGCTGGGTTGGTAATATCCGAAAATGAAGTCGGTGTGTAATATGGATGATGGAAAGAATTGTGATTATAAGCCATATCACACATGAAATACAAACAAAAAGAAACAAACAAATAAACAACAAAAAGGAAAAATTCTAACCTAAGTTAGGGTAGACTTAGGACCTAGACGACTCCTAACTGATTAGACCGTCCACGGGAGGTTTAGTGTAGACTTTGACCACAAGCTAATCAGCCAGGAAAGGTCAAGGTTGTTGGGAGGTTTTCCGTCAAAAACGTTCCTTAATTAAGTAACCAACAACCTTCGGGCTTTCGGCCTCAATCCCTTCCTAGACACTGATTTTGCAAGAGTCAATTTCCATCACTTTTCCCCTTAGGATAATCTCCTAAATGAGTCCGAGATGTCCCTAGGGCCAACGTCTATTTTTTATTAAATTAGGCTTGGGTTAGTGAGTGCTGGGATGGTGGTTTTTGGGCTAAGGAAAGGGTAATGAAATCCCCCACCTTATCTTATTTATGGGTAATGCCCTTAAAATCGATTTGTGCAAGTGTACGGTATAAACAAACAAGGTTCACTCAAAGCATGAAAATCAAGCAGGAGATGATTCCTAGTCTACATGCAATGCAAACGTACCTTGCCTCCAGCACTCTTCAACAGTAAAAGTAAATGAATGAAAAGACACGTGCCTAGAATGCAAATGTCTAATCAACTTTTAACTTTGCAACAATTTTTTTACTGTTGATTATTAGCAGATATAAGGTGAAGTATACAAGAAAAGAATTATTGCAGAAGCTGTATTTTGCAAAGCTAGAGACCCTGCAGAAAAATGGTTAGGAGTCAACTCCTCCTTGCCGCAAATTTGCGACAAATGCCGTGGATTTGCGGCAATTTGGAGGGATCCTGGTCTCTGCTTTCTAGAACAGAGGCCCAGGTCCACTTATATGTCACTGCAATGTAAAGTATGCTGTTTCTTCACCTGTAACCTGCAACAGAGAAGAAAATTCGTTTAGTTCTTCACTTGAAATCAAAAGCCGTTGCTCTCCCCGGCAACAGCGCCAAAAGTTTATTAGGAAAAATTGTGCGCCAAATTGTGGGAATATTATCCCTGGCAACGGCGCCAAAATTGATTGAAGAAAAAGGATAAGTGTGTGGTATTTGTGGTATTTGCACAGATATTCAATTAAAAGAGATAAGGTTTAGAGTCAACCATAGGTGCTTAAACACTCCACAAATGTATTTATAAAGATTAATGTATCCTTTCCAATATCCGTTATAGCATGGGCTATACCGGGTCGATTCTCAGGGAGAGCTTGCGATGGAAGCGTTACGGTTGGTAGTGAAGATATAAAACGAAGGTTCTTCTTTGCTTTAAAAGAATAAAGAATCATTGGAAAAAGAAATCAAAGAATGAGTGGCTTTGTTCATGATGGAAAAAGGAAAAGAAATCGGAAACAAGATTGGCTTTTGGAATTAAACTAAAAGAAAGAAAACTTTGAAGAAGACTTTAAGATGAAGAAAACCATGACTAGCTAACCTTACTACCTTGCTAAAAACATACTAAACTTCGTGATAGTGAATGCGTGCCTCATGTTGATTCATCGGCATAGATTTGTCTTGCGTGTTGGTCTAATTACTTTCCCACTTGGATGACGGGTGATCACTCTTGGACTTGTCTTGTAGCCTCATAGATGTCATAGGCCTACAAGTTAGACTTTCAATAATGAAATCAAAGAGCGACACACAAGGGATGCTAAGGAAGAAGATACAACATTCATTAATGGAAGTAAAGAAGTTGTACAACAAATAGCATATGTTTGGTGATCCATCTCCATGTTCCATCAAGGCACTTGTTCTAAAGACAAGGCTCTAAATGAGGCACACATGAATCATATGGAGAATTACAATAAGAACTTGCCAAGCAATGAAAGTAACCCATCGGAGAGAGAGAAGACCATACAACTTGCGAGATTAAATTAGCAATCACCCATGAGTTAGTAGTTAGCAAGGTTAGTGGTTAGCTAGTTCATGGTAGAAAGAATTAGCTACTAGCCATTAGAAAAGAAAAGCAAGGCATGAATTAAAATGCAAGTAAAGTAAAGCTAAAATTAAAGAAAGCAAGTAAACTAGAAAATGCTCAAGTAGAGAGAAGAGAATGGATCAATCCTTACTTCACAAGTTGTCACTCCTGATGTACACAAGCTTTCTCTCTCTTACAAACTCTCTCTTTACAAAATTTCTAGGGAGGAAGAAGAGGATCTAAAGAACTAAATCCTAGAGAAAAACCTACAAAAATTACAAAGCTATCTTCTAATTTCTCCTCTCTCTTCTGCTCAGTCTTTTCACGAAGGCCCTGGTCCTGTATTTATAGCCTCAGAGAGAAGGATCTAGAACCCAGTTTGTTGGAGAGAAATCTGGGATCCAACAGCCTCGTAACTGCCGCAAAATTGCGGCAAGATTCTAGAAATTGCGGCAAAAATCTGGCCGTTGAGGCCAGATTTTCTGTTCCAAGTTTGTTATAGGTTGTTATCCACGTGTATCTTCTGAAGGCTGAGTTGGCACGTAGAATCTCCAGATCCTGGGCTCAAACTTGGGCTCTCTTTTGGGCTTGGAATTAATTCCTTTAATTATTGCTAATTAAAGTGATTTTTGGGCTTTCTCTCATTTCATATGTGGACCTGTTAAAATAGAGAGAAGATGATTAAAAATGATATTTTTATTGTCATATGCATGGTGATGATGTGGTAAAATATGCAATATTGAGTTACAATCAACGGTCGACTGTATTGCTCCAACGGTCAGATTTTTGACCGTTGGCGGTCAACTAACCGGTCGACCGCAGGCCTGTCAGGCTGACAGATCAGCCTAACGGCTAGTTTTCTATTGGGGCTATTTATACCCCATCTCTTTAGGGATTTTGACAAGACTTTTGACAAGAAAAATTTCAGTGTTTGTTTAGTGTTTAAACAAGTTTTCAAATAGTTTTTGTGCCAAAAAGATCTATTTTAATTGTTTTAAGTATTTTTGTTATTTCAAAGAAATTAGGTTTTGGGAATTTGTTTTTGATCTAAAATTTCTACATCTATTTGTATCTTCCCAAGAGTATTTCTTTATTCAAAAACACTTTGTTTTCCACACTTGAGCTATCATCTATCCTATTCTATATGATCATTTTATTTGTGGGAAAAGAGATAGAGTTTGTGATCTTTTGAGATTACTTGTTGTAAACCCTCCTTGACTTGTTGTATCCCTCTTTGGTAGAGGTTGATCGGAGTGGTGTTTGTTCTCTCTAGTGTGAGGTGGAGTTTTGGTCGTTGGCTACGGGCCTTATCCCTCTTTGGTAGAGGTGGATTGTGGTGTATTGCCTCATCGGAGGTTGTAAGGTTGAGAGAGGAGTTTGGTACTCCTATAGTGGATTAGAAATCTTTCTCGGTGAAGGTGGGAACGTAGAGCTAGGGGTCGAATCTCGAAACATATCTTTGTGTTTGCGTTTGATCCATTTTCTCTAACTCTCTCTTACATTGTGTTGTGCATCATTCATTCATTCATATCTTATTTATTTGTGTTGTGCCTTGCATCTTTTATATTGCTCATCATTCTTATATGCTTGGATTATTTGTGTGTGCCTCACTTATACTTAACCAATAAGAGCTTCACATAGCACCTCAACCCATATCTAGGGGAATCAAGAGGAGTTAGTCCATAGCCCTTCAGGGGGTATTCGGCTACACTTGTTGTGTTATATTAAGTGTGTTGCAATTTTAGTTTTTAGTTTCCGCATTTAGCACATTTAGTTATTAGATTAGCACTTACACCTATTCACCCCCCTCTAGGTTTTTTCAATTGGTATCAGAGCCTACGCTCCTGATATTTAGGCTTAACATCCTAGGAGTGAGATCCTTGTTTACTAATCCTTGTTTGCATTTGCTTGTTTGCACACATATAGTTTATACCCATGGATTATTTTTCACCTCCCATGTTCGATGTCTCCAACATTGACACATGAAAATATAGGATGTCCATGTATCTAAAGACCCTAGGTTTGCATGTTTTTCTTGCGGCTACCAAGAAATGCCATCTTGGAAATCGTATTCATATAGGGGCCAATGCACTAGCCCTAGAGGCTATTAGAAGCACATTATCTAAAGATTATCTTATACGTGTTTCTAACTTTGATTCCACATTTGCAGTGTGGAACATATTGACAACCACAACCACCACCTCCGAGCTTCAACTACAAATCCAACCGAGGAATCTAGTGGAGAATCTGAATCACAATGCTTCATGGTCCAAGGGAATGATTCCCTTGAGGTACAATCAGAAACTCAACTATATAGTTTTGATTCTAGTTCTTCATGTGATGATCATATTGATGCCCATGCTTTGAATGAAGAACTATCTATAGTTTGTGAAAAACTAATAGAAAAATATAAAGTTTTGAAAAAGAAAAGTCTAGGTATTAATAATGAAAATAAAAATTTGATTTCTAGACTTGATGTGTTTTGCAAGAGAAAGAGGAGATTGCTAATGAAAGGGATTCATTAAAATCTCAATTTGATCTTGCCTTAAAAGAAAATAATTTTTTGAAAATAAAAATGAGTGTGAAACTCTTTTGAAGAAAAATGAAAACTTGTCTTCAAAGGTTGATTTTATTTTAAAGAGAATGTTGCTTTGAAAAATAAATAATTTCTATTTCAAATGATTTAAATGTTTGTTTAAAGAAAAATGAAGTTTTGAAAAATAAGATTGATGCACATGTTTGCCATGCTAGGGTAGTATCACACACTTCACCTATTGCATGCTCCACTTATTCTTTGATTGAAAATGATATAAATTTAATTAAGAAGAAAATAGGTTGTTTGGGCTCCACTATGAGCCAATGTGTCATGAACCATACACGCTTGGAATCCTTGGTTCGAAAGAAGCAAGTTCCATCTATTATGCATGCACACCCTCCACGGCATACACATGCTCCACACGGACACCATCACACTATGTATGCTCATGTGTACACTTGTACACATTGTGGACGTATGGGCCACCTTGCTAAATTTTGCTTTGATAAATTACATGTTTCTAATTTAGAAAATAAATTTGTTTGGGTTAGAGAAGGTACTAACCCCCATGGACCCAAAAAGATATGGGTACCAAAGACCACCCCTCCTATTTATGATGTAGATGTGGGCTCTCACATGACGTGAGAGTTGCCGTGCCTTGGAGTGGATGCGTTCCGAGCTTCATGGAAATCAATTGGATGCATCACTTTCAAGGGATGTTTGGTGGGAAGACCACCTTAATTTGGAGACAAGGAAAGTTGCCTTCTAGGTTTTGGTAACGATCCCTAACTCCTATTTATTATTTACATGCGTTCATATTCATTGTTCATAGCATGTTTTATTGTTTAGTGATTAGTATGTAAATGTCATGTTAATTAGATCCTTGACATACATGTATAGCCATTTTTGAGACACCCATGTTTAATATGGATTATTATTTTGTGTTCTCATATTTGTTTAGCTATCATGTTTATCATAGGTTAAATAACAAGTAAATTTACATAATAATCAAGTTTAGGTTTATCATGTTTTTGTTTATCATGATGATTTTTGGTTCGTTTTATGCTTCATATGTTGATTATATGTTTAAATGTTAGTTTTCATTAAGACTAGGTATATACTTATACATATAGTTGGCCACAAATAAATCTATATATATGTTTGAGCTTGAATGCTTATTTGTTCCCATTAGATGTGCTAGTATAGTCTATTTTTGATGATTCATGCATTTTAAATTTGTATTCCCATTTTATATTTGTTTTATGTGTATGAATTTTCTTTTCATGTATATGTTTATTTTGTCAAACATTAAGATATACATGTACACCCTTTTTGAGTCATTTGCCTTTCATGCGAATCTATCTATATGGACTCAATCGTGTTTAGGGATATGTATGTATACTTCTTATGTTGACAAATCATACATATACCTTGAAATGAAATTTGTTTAATGAAGATTTAGTTTTACATGTTTTCATTGCTTATGTTTAACTTCATGTATATGTCCATTTTATCCAAATTATTATTTATACATATACATCCTTTGAGCCACGTGCCTTCATGCATATATCCTTGTGGACTCGTTGTGTTTGGATATGTATGTATACTTTAATTTGTATAGGACATATATATACCTTGAAGATTAAATAGTTTTAATAATTTTCACGTTCTCATGTTAAAGGAATTTAAATGAGCTTAATGGAAAAATTTTCATGATTGTGATCCTCACATTTTGTTTTGTACACTCACATTTATTGTTTGCTCATGTATTGTTTTCATGAGTCATATTTATGCTTAATTGGATTAGAGTGTTAATTATCATGTGAATTTCATATTTTATGAAAAATACTTTATTTTTATTTCTTGTTTGAAGGATTTCGTACTAGTTAACAAAATTTTCTATTTTAACTAGTTCGTATTCTTCATTTAGAAATATGAGTTATACCTTGCTCTTATTGTTGTTTCAATTGGTATCATTGGATTCTTTCAATTGGTATCAATATGATCATTTTTGTATACTCATATATGTTTGTATGTATGTATGTTTTCAATTTAATGGTATCAATTTCAATTGGTATCTAATTTTCATATATATATATATATATATATATATATATATATATATATATATATATATATATATATATATAGTTGTTTATGCTAAGCTTGAACTTTCGAATGATTATCATATTTCAATTGATTCAATTTTCAATTGGTATTCTTAAAACAAGCTTATGCATGTGTTTAATTTGTATTTCATAAAGGGGGAGAAAATTTGATTTTGTCTTTCAATTGGTTTTTGATTCCCACTCCTACACTTTATGATGAAAATGTTTATTTTGGTAACAGTCTTATTTGTTTTGGTATCATATTTAAAAATGTAAAATATTTTCAATTGGTATCATATATTTATAAAGTATCTTACTTTCAATTGATATCAAGATGCTTTGTATATTTGAGAAAATCGATTTGTTTACCTTCAATTTGTTTTAATGCCTTGTTTACTTTCAATTGATATAGGCATTTCTTACATGTTTTTATGATCACATTTTATTGGTATCAAGATGCACTTCATTGACACATTTTTAATTGGTATCAATGTTTTGGTAATTACCCCTCCTTCTTATTTCTTTTGTTTCATACAAAAAGGGGGAGAAGAATTTATTAGTGTTTTGTTTTTATGTTTTTACCCCTTTATTGATGATTGACAAAAAGGGAGAGAGATTTTGAGTTTTATACATGCATATTTGTGTTTTGCATATACTAAGTTTAAATTGTTTAAATTTTAATTGGTATCTAGAGCATGTTTTGTTTTGAATATTTCATTGGTATCTAGAGCATCTTGTTTATATGCATTCTCATTCATTGCATATTTATTGTTTATTGTTTATGCATGAGTTAAGGGGGAGCTTCTTCGAAGCTTAACTTTAATCCATGCATATATAACTCCACGAGTTTTGTCATCATCAAAAAGGGGGAGATTGTTGGCCCAAAGGCCTTCCACTCTAGTTTTGATGATGATTAACTCATGTAGTTATGTTTACTAATTATCTTGTGTTGTTTAAGTTTCAGACCATTAACCAAGATATTAGTTGGTGATAGCTTCAACAAGATGTTTTGGAAGCTTCACATAGTGATTCCAGGGCCCAAGCTTCATGATGATACAAAGCCTAGCTCGTGGATCACAGTTTGGATCGAGTCAACTTGAAGATGAAGATCATCAAGAAGACTTAGGTATCCATAGTTTTAGTTTAGTGTGTTTTAGATCCATGTGTAAAGCTTAGAATAGTTGATATGCTCAAGTGCACCATACACACACAAATTTTACGTTTTGGAATTGGTTTTCATGAATAGATTGATCAAAATAAGTTTACTTTGTTTCTATGTATATTAGATGTTTTCTATATACATACATGCTTCATGTCTTATACAAACTTAGTTTGACATACCTATTCATGTGTGTTTTATGTTTTGGTATTTTTACAAAACATGTTTTATGTATTTAAAGACAAAAACTATGATATATCTTGTTTCATGTATATTGGATCTATGTCCATATGCAATATGCTTAAATGTGTTTAAATATCATGTTTTTGTATTTCTATGTGTTTTAGGAAAAATCAGATTTCTTATTGAAAAATACAAGTTTGATAAAATATAAGTTTCAGTTTTTGATAAAACTTGCAAGTCACAAAAATGATTTAATTTGTTATATATATGTCTTGAAATTTTTATCACAAGTTTGTTTATCAAAATAAAATGATAAAAACTATTTTATGTAATTTTTAAAGAGATACAAGTATTTTCAAAATTATTTTTTACCCAGTTTCTGACCCAGACTGTGGCTGACAGGCCAGGTCGGTCGACCGCAGGGTCGACCGAACCAAGGGCCGGTCGACCCTTGCGGTCGACTGACGTGCACAACCTTGTGCACGTCTGGCAGACACAGATCCGGTCGACCGGACGGTCGACCGGACCAGAGAGCTTTGCTCTCTGTATCTGGGCTGACACCGGACGGTCGACCGACTAGAGAGCTTTGCTCTCTGTATCTGGGCGGTCGGCCGTACGGACGACCGGACCAGAGAGCTTTGCTCTCTGTATCTGGGCGATCGGCCGTACGGACGACCGGACCAGAGAGCCCTGCTCTCTGTTGTAGGCTGTCTAAAAGTCACTAAAAGACAGGCCATTAAAAAGCAGAGTTTCAGGTTCTAGACGCAGGCCATCCGCGTCTCAGTATCTAGACGCAGGCCATCCGCGTCTCAGTATCAAGGCGCGAGGGTCCAAACTCGCGTCTCAACATCAAGGCGCGAGGGTCCAAACCCGCGTCTCAACATCAAGGCGCGAGGGTCCAAACCCGCGTCAAGGCGCGAGGGTCGAAACCCGCGTCTCAGAACCAAGGCGCGAGGCTCGACACCCGCGTCTCAATGCCAAGGCGCGAGGGTTCAAACCCGCGTCTCAGTTATAACTGCCCTGATTATGGGGCCAGTCACCGCCCTTATAGCAGGGAAGTGGGGAATTAGCCCCTCAATGTGGAGCGTTTTTAGGGGGCACGTTCACCCTAGGACCTCTATAAATAGCCTTGTTCGCTATGAAGAAGGGGCGGATCCTAAAAAGAGATCAAAAAAAAAAAGAGATCAGGGAGGACGGATCAGGCATCACGCATCGCATCGGTAGGCACCAAGGGCACCAGCATCACACAGGCGACTGAGGCATCGCATTAGAAGAGAGGCGAACAGAGAGGAGAGAGCTCAACTCTTCAGCGAGCTTGCTGCGTACGAGCCGCTCTTCGCCTACCTCCTCTTTGAGAGTTTTGGTAGACAGAGCTGTGTTACTCTTCCTACCAGCCAAAGAGAAGATCCCTGACGATTCAGACGGTCATCCGGTCAACGGAGAACAAGATTCACTCTTCACCGCCACTTGAAGAACCCAGCACTAAACAAAGGGAGGATTCAAGACTCAACATCCTCCCTCCTTGTAACTGGAAAAGTTGTTTTTGTTGTAACTCTTCTTTTTAGATCCAAGGAAATTTTACAGCAATTCTTCTCCTCTTTTTCCGGCGCGTACAAGAGATGGCGACTCCGCTGGGGACTACATTTGTCACAGATGAGCAAATCGTGGCGCAGGATGACGTCCTCCGTAAAGGGAAGATGGTCGAATCGCTTGTTGTCGAGTTCGACCAGGCGAAGTACGAAGAGTTCCTCTCTTCCGGCTCCAAGAGCCCAAAGACCCGCGTCTGCCGCAGGGTCTCGACTGGGAATGGCCCCGAAGCCCGATCTGAGGCTCTCTCGGGCGCTGCTGCTGCCCACTGTGCCAAGCAAGATACACGCGCCAACGCCTCTCACAAGGCCCGCGTGGTCTCAAGCACAACTGCCGCTGCAATCAACCGCGCGGCACTGAACACCCGCGTCAGCGTCTCTCAGGAGACCCGCGTGGTCAAAATCCTTGGTTTCGCAGACCAGGATGTCGTTGGTTTCTCTCCTCCTCCACGACGCAACCGAAATGCTGAGCGTCGACAGAGGAGACGTGCGCGTCAGCTACAAGTTGGAACCTCTGGTTGTCCAACTGAGGCTGGACGCAACGCACAATCTGGTGCCTTGCCCGCGCCACGTCCAGCACGTGAAATCCGCGTTTGGCGGCCCAAACGCGAGATTCCTCAAGTTAGGTCCTCTGAAGACCAACTCACCAAATGCCAAGGTGAAACCTCTGCGCCTCGTCAAGCGCAAGAGGCACGCGCCCATAGGCGTAGGGCCCAGCGGCCCACCCCCTCTCAAGCGTCTCTGCCCCGACGCACCAAGCAGCAACGCGAGAATCGCGTCTCATCTCAAAAGAGGCGCCAGACGCGCGTTACACAGCTGCGACGCGATAACCGCGTCCCTGAAGCCTGCGTCCAGACTGTTCAGCACATGGATGCCTCCCGTCTTCGACGTTGTGAGGCTAATCTCTTCAATACCCCTCCCATGGATTTGAGGGATTATTTGACAAAGAAAAGAAGTGCCAATCAGGCCACTTCGTCATGTTGCTGCCAACGGCTCATCCATATGCTCTCTGAGTGCCGTTGTGGATCAGGCGTGAACCAGCAGTCTTTAGTCAGACAGCTGACCCTGATTCCTCCGTCAGCTAAAAGAAGACGCTCCCACAGAAGGAGAACCTTCTCTGACGTTGAGTACCCGGAGCTCACTGTGAATATGACAAGCAGGAGCAAGGGAAAACAACCTGCAGTCAGCTCCGACGAGTCTGACTCCGAACCGGAAGGAGTGTATCAACACACTCGCACCCGGACTGGGGCCATTCCCCCAATTGATTATAATGCCTTAGCCCATGGCGTTAAAGTGAACGATTCTCACTCCGCCGTAGCAGAATCGCGAGCTTCAAACTCTTCTGTCGAGAAGGAGGCTGCCGCTTACATGGTAGGCACTCCTGAGGAGACGGCTAGACGTTTAGAACAGATCCAGAAGGCGCAAATGGATATGATTCTTTCTCAGCAGGCATCTATCGACTCCCTCAAGTTGATGCTTGCACAATTGCTCGAAGACAGGAAGAAATCTCCTCCTAAAAAGTCGAAGGGCAAAGGGAAAAAGGGAGAAATCTCATCTTCCGAACCTTCCGAGGAGACACGGCGATCTACTTCTAGCTCGTCCAAATCCTCGTCGCAAGTAAAAGTGACCAAGACCAGGAAAAGGCTCATGCTAAAAGAATGAGTCAATTGGAGCTGCGACTCGAGGCCCTTGCCAGTCGCAAGGACCTCCAAGAAGCAAGAGTGGTCCGGCCCTATCCTGCTGAATGGGACTTGGTTCCGTACCCGTCCAAGTTCAAGGCTCCAACCCTTCAAGCATTCGATGGGAAAGGGTCACCCAACCAACACATCTACTACTTTAAATCCCAAACCAGGAATGTAGTGGATAACGATGCTATCCTGGCGCGTCTATTCATTGGCACCCTGAAAGGGCTTGCCTTTGAATGGTTCATGAAGCTCCCAGAAGGTTCCATCAAGAACTGGGGCGACTTGGAGAAGCTATTTTTAACACGCTTCTTCGAAGATGACTCGGAAGTCACAATGCCCACCCTTTTAGCTACTAAATAGCGAAAGGGAGAGTCCGTCAAGTCTTTCGTGGAAAGATTTCGGAACGTGGCACTCCGATGTCCAAGCGGCATGACCCAGGCCACCCTGGTGGAAACATGTCGCCACAATCTCCAAACCTCACTCCTTGCTCAAATAGGAGTTACTGAAAGCCGCACCTGGAAGCAATTAGTCCAATAAGGTGAACAGGCTGAGAAGATTGTCGCTTGCGTCAGAGCGGAAGAAGGTAAGCCCAGGCCGGAAAGGTCAACGAGGCATGCGCCGGACACATCCCTCCAAACAAAGCGGAAGGATAACTTAGCAACGGAGACCAAATCACCCGCCAAACCTCAACCAGGCAAGGCGAGTGGCTCTTCAAGCCAACCCCGCGCCAACAAGCAATATTCCTTCAAGGAGGAACATGTCGACTCGCTCTTCAAGTTACTCAACAAGAGCAACCGACTGAAGCTCCCTGAAGCTAGGCGCCCTGAGGAAGTTGGCAAGACCGACAATCCCACCTATTGCTTGTACCATAGGATGCTTGGGCACCCTACCAGAAGCTGCTACGTCTTCAAGGACATCCTTCAGGCTCTGATTGACGCGGAGGTGTTAAAACTCCGACCAGAGCAGAAGAAGGTGACCGCCAACATGACGTCAGTTCTCCAGTTCGGAAAACAACCCCCGACACCAGCGGGAGTGACCCCTGTTCCAATGGGAGAACTAAGAGTGGTCAACGCAGACCCTCATCAGCAGCAAGAGAAAGGCTTGGCACCCGTCCCTACGCCTCAAGGGGAAATCATGTGGGTCCACCCTGACCTTGTCAATGAACAACAATGGACTACTGTGACTAACAGGAAGTCCAAAAGCAAGGCAAAAGCTTCATCCTGCCATGTGGTATGCGCTTCCTCTCGAGAAGCAGAGACTGATGTTCCCTCGCTGACCGACTCAGAAGAGGAAACAATAGTCTTGGCCGCAGAGCCCAACCAACCGATGGCGGAAACCCGTTCAGGACAGGCGTACTTGAAGCAGTACGACGAGACGGCAATAGCCCCTCCACAACTGGCTGTAGAGCCGACCAAGCCCTCCTCAAAACAACCTGGGGAGAAACAGAAAGAAACTCGGTTTTCTCGAGTTCTTTCGAAAGGTGTAACGGAAGGATCCACCACACCATACCGCTTCGATGTCCTGGCTCAGCTAGCCAACATCCCGGCGCGCATTACCTTGTATGAGCTTCTTAGGCTATCAAAGTCGACCAGAGAAGCTCTACAAGAAGCTCTGGAAAATGCTGAGGTTTTCATGACCCAGGTGCCGAGGGAGGAAGATGTAGAGGATTGCCTCCACACCTCCCCAAATGCTCCCTGCATCACCTTCACGACGGATGATATGCAGGTTAAAGGGAAGCATGATCGACCCCTGTACTTTACAGGGTATATTGGATCATCTGAGGTGAACCGCATCCAGGTAGATCCGGGGTCCGCATTGAGTATCATGCCTCGCCGGGTCATGCAACATCTGGGCATCCCCACCTATCGTCTGAGCCCTACTCAGACAACTATTTACGGGTTCAATGCCAATGGAACCCACCCGATGGGGAAGATCAAGCTTAAATGCCAGATCAGAAGCCTCAAGTCGGAAGTGACATGCTACGTCATCGACGCTGACACTTCCTACAACCTACTGTTGGGACGACCATGGATTCACCGCAATTCCATCGTTCCCTCCACTCTCTACCAAGTCATGAAATACATTGACGGGAGTGGAAATGTTCAAACGTTAATTGCCGAAAGGTATCCGTTTAAAGGGATTGAGAATTACTTCACGGACTCCCTCCTATATCAGGATCCTGCGGAGACAGATGAAACCCCGCAACCAGAGGAACCAGACTCTGGTAATGAGGCTGACACTGAGCCTGAAAAAGAAGAGTGCCTGTGGGAGTTAGAACCACTTGTAAAGAGCACTGATAAGCTCGATGTTGATAATACCACCGACGATGTAGGCGGTTGGTACATTAATGAAGAATTAGATTTAGCGTACCTTTCTGTGTTTGCTTCTGATTCAATACCGTCGGATACTAGTACCGACGTAGACGATGACCTCTGGTCGGCAATGGATACTTTGACATCGTTGCATGTACCAGTAAAATCATCCTTCAGGACATACCAAGATGATGGTGATGCGCAAAAATCTGTATTTATGGTTCCAGCCAGACGAAAAGGCCAAAACCAATTCTTTTTGGGCGAATCTCGTCTGAACCAACGCCCCACGAAGAATCAGAAGGCGACGAGGAATCCCCTCAGTTCAGTCATTATGAACCAAAAGCGCTCAAATGATGAAACGCATGGGGTACGACCTAACCAACAGGCCCGGGTTGAACTTCGGCAAAGGAAGAAGAACGCTACTTCGATCCTTTGTGCCGAAAGGGAAAGCCCCCGATTATTATCATCGGACGCGCCGGGGGTTAGGCTACGTATCAACTCCGGTCTCATCAGCCTCTGATTCTGAAAGGTCATCAGGCCATGATTACTCTTCAGGCACATCATCGTGGGAATCGGATGTCAGTGTCGGCAACATCTTCAGAAAACTTTCAGTGAACATGGTTTCAACAAGCCACCTGGAAGACGGAGATGAAGAGATGATCCAATCTGATACAGATCCTTGAATCAAACATTTAAATACCCTTTGGGATACCTGCTTTGAACAGCGCGAGCCACCCACCGAAGACAAGGTTGTTCAGATCAACCTAGGAGATGAGGCTAATCCCAAGCCCATCTTCATAAGTGACGGCCTGTCACCTTCAGAGAAGAAGGATCTAATATCTCTTGTACAAGAGTATATAGACGTCTTCGCTTGGAATTACGAGGACATGCCTGGACTTGATCCTCAAGTGGCTATGCACCGCCTCAACATCAATCCGGACGTAAAGCCTATCAAACAGCAGCAGCGACGGTTTCGTCCAGAAATAATGGTGGCAATTCAATCAGAAGTCAAGAAGCTTATTGATTCTGGCTTCATCAGGGAAGAACAACATCCCGACTGGGTAGCCAACATCGTCCCCGTTGCCAAGAAGAACGGGAAGATCCGGATTTGCATTGATTTCCGTGATCTAAACGAGGCCTGTCCTAAAGACGAATTCCCACTGCCAATCACAGATGTCATGATTGACAATACTTGTGGGTTCGAACGAATGTCCTTCATGGACGGATTCTCAGGATACAATCAAATCAAAATGTATCCTGATGACGAAAAGCACACCTCCTTCAGGACACCTCTAGGGGTATATTGCTAAACCGTCATGCCCTTCGAACTGAAGAACGCAGGGGCAACATATCAAAGGGCCATGAATGCCATTTTCCATCAGCAAATACGCAAAACGGTGGAATGTTATGTTGATGACATTGCGGTAAAAAGCCGCACTAAAGGTGATCACATAGCCGACCTAAAAGTGGTCTTCGACATCATGCGGGTGTTGACACTTAAAAAAGACAAGATTCTCATTGGTCCGAACAATGTCTAGTGACAGACGAGCTGAAGACCAATTTCCACCCATCTCCAAAGGACAAGGAAGTAGCTTGGACTCCACTGATCCAGCAAGCAGAACAGTGAACCCGGATTACTTCTAAACAGACCTCAACAGGTCTAAAATGCTAGCCTTTAGCATTACATGAGCCAAGGAGATAGCCTCGCTTGAGAGGTTAGCATCATCCAACATCGCCAGGAAGCTAAACTGACAGCTTCGCCGAAAAGCCTCTTTTCGGACTTCGCCAAGAATTGCCTCTAGCTCCGCTATGAGCTTTAAAGCGGGCAGCTCCGCTATTGGTCCGCTATCGGTCAATTACGACCAATCAAATCTCCGGATGAGATCGGATCCAATCAGATCAAATCCAATCAAGGACCAAATATGGCAGGTGATTGCCGTTATCCCTTGACTCTCTTGAAACGAGTAAGAGGATCAGAGGAAATCTCCCAACGATATGGAAAGGATCATAACAAATCAGAAAGATCAACCGACTTGCCATTTCCTAGCTCCGCGGAAGCTATTTTAGCCTCGCAGTAAGGCTACTTTCTAAATTCAAACAGATTCGGTTCAATCTGTTTCCATATCTTCAAAGGGGCGGTTATACCCTTGCTTTCCCTATAAATAGCCCGCCAGGGGCACAAGGGAGAGAGATCGATCGATCAATAGAGAGGGCTCAAGATCAGCTTCTTTCCTAGAGAGGCTGGCCGATCAGTAAGATCTTCTTCTTCGACGGCAGAGAGAGAGAGGGCTTCGCAAGCAGAGACCGCTCTTGAATTCAGAGATCTTTAAGAGAAATACTTCTCTCTTCAGGGTGGTGATACCCTAACAACCCCCTTTTCTTCAAGGAATCTCCGGAACCAGGCGAGAAGGAATTCCTCACAGAAGGTGGTTTTGAGAAGTAGCAAGAGGGTTCTACCAACCCTCTATTCTCTGATTCCCGGAACCAGGCGAGAAGGGAATCTCAACGCTCGCATCGTCAAAGGGACAAAGTGGTCGCGCGCTGACCAGACTCCTATCGGCACATTTTCCCAGAATCTCTGAGGAGATCTACTTGTAATCTTTTGAGAATACTTGTAATTTAGCTCCTCAAACTTTTTATTTTTATAAGTTTTCCCCTTTGCAAATATAATGGAAAACAAGATGGCGACTCCGCTGGGGACGAGATTCTCCACTGCTGAGAATCAAGTGTCGCAATGCGATGATCAGATCTTAGGGTCTATCTCTGAATTCAGAAGAGCCGGTGCAACCAGATCCTCTCTGGCTAAATCTTCAAGAAAAGTCTCTGTGGAGACAGAAAAGGTTCTTTGCGAACCTGCTGCGGTCCTTCGGCGCAACAAGGAAGCACGCCCGCGGTCCAAGTTCTGCACCGTAAAGAACCTGGTCGTCCGGATCGATCAAAGAAGATTTGAAGAAGTCCTCCCTGGGGTGGCTTGATGCTTCGAGCATGGAAGCACAAGAAGGTCGTCACGGCCAAGGTTTCAAATTAGAAACCAGAGGCAGAATTCTGCCAACACCCCACAGCCTCTCATGTGGCTAGTCAGGTTCCTTGCGAACCTAAGCATCCTCTGCCAAAGCGGATATGGAAGCCTAAACAGAATTCTTCTGCTGAAGCTTCAGGCGTAGCTATGATAAAGTCGCGCCTCTCTTATGAAGAAAAAGGCAAGATGCCTGCCCACGCCAACAATGCTGCCAACCATAAAGTCAAGACGGCAATCATACCGTCGCCTAGAGCAGCAATGCCCATTGCCAGCCTTGTTTTCACAAGCAAGGCTATTGTACCTCAGCGTACTCATCGGGTTTACAGCCGTGAGGCTAGAACCAGAGCACTATCCAGTGCTGTTCCCTTCCGCGGAGATAAAGAGGGCGACACGTCGTCCTATGTGCACAAGCGGAAATTGAAGCCTTTCCAGACCACTTCCTCCGGTTGTCAACGAAGTGGGTGCCAGTTGGTGATGGTCCATTCAATGCAGTGTCGGTTACGATCGACCCTCAATACTTTTCCATATCGGCGATCAGCCTTCGATCGACTATCTGCGCGCATCCCAATGAGGCATCACAAGAGGAGCGCTTCGCGAGATCTAGCCTCTGCATCTGTCAACATGACCGGAAGAGGGCAAGAGCCGCGCAGAGGAAGTCGAGCATCCGACAACACCCCCTGCAGTTCCCCAGATCCAGATTATAACCCAGGCTTAGGCGAAGTCTCGGTACGCGAAGAAGGGTTTTTCGAAATACCAGATCCAGGGTCGCGATACCCAATAACTATGAGCAGCCTTCTTCCTCAACGGCCCTGATCTCGCCACAGTTCGGGCGGTTACCCCAATCATCTGATGGAGAAGATGAAGACAGCGGATATGCCTCTTCGGCGACAGTCAGTTCTGTACGGACGGACAATGCATCGGCCAATATGGCCGATAACGCCAATGACGACCTTCATCGGCGTTTGGAAGCTCAAGAGCAGACCTCTAGAACTCAGCAGGAGGCCCTGGACAATATTCAACAGATGCTCGCTCAGCTCCTCAGCAACCGGAATGATGATACCGGGAGTAATCATGATGAAGAGGAAGGACCTCAGCAATGATCCGCCCAAGACGGAGAGATCTAAGGGAGGTTCTTCTCTGGATGCCGAAGTCCTTAAAGGCCTTCAAGCTCAAATTTCATCCCTGGCTCAGAGGGACGAATTGAAGAAAGTAGGGGCAGTCCGCCCTTACCCACTGGAATGGGATTCGGTGCCATATCCACCAAAGTTCAAACCACCAACGTTGCATACGTATGATGGTAAGAGCTCGCCTAACCAGCATATCTACTACTTCCGGTCTCAGACCGGTAATGTTATAAGCAATGACGCCATCATGGCTAGGTTGTTCATCGGTACCTTGAAAGGGGTGGCATTCGACTAGTTTCGAAGCCTCCCTCCGGGTTCTATCAATTCCTGGATCGACCTGGAAATTCGGTTCCTCTCTCGCTTCTATGAGGATGACACCGAAGTGACCATGGATAAGCTCCTTTCCACTGTGCAGAGGAAGGGCGAATCTGTCCGTGAATACATTGAGCGGTTCAGAAATCTATCTCTGATGTACCCAGCAGGGATGCCATTACCCATGCTTTTACAAACATGCAGACATAACTTCTTGGATCAAGTAGAAGTTCGCATGGGGGCTGTCAAGGCCCACACTTGGAAAGAATTGGTTGAACAAGCAGAGATAGCCGAGAAATCGGCTAAGAAGTTCGAACCATCCGGCCCTAGAAGCAAAGGAGTGCCAATAATAAAGGGCGCGGTGATCTCCCGTAATCTTCCCAAGCTAAGGGGAAGGAAATTATGTCCGTCGAGCTGACCGGGGACATGCAGTCAAAGGCCAAGAAGAGCGGCTTCAACAATCAGGAGCCCAAGTTCCCTCCTAAACAGTACTCTTTCAAAGATGACCAGGTGGTCACGATATTCCATCTGCTCCACAAAGGGAATAAGATGAAGCTGCCAGATGCTCGGCGTCCTAATGAGATAGGGCGCACAAATGATCCCAAGTACTGTCTCTACCATAGGATGGTTCACCATTCCACCGACAAATGCTATGTCCTCAAGGACCGGATACAAGCCCTGATCGATGCCGGCGTCCTCACACTGAAGACGGAGCAGAAGAAGGTCACTGCCAACATGGTGACTCTTGAGTTCGGCACCGCCCAGAAGGTCACAGTTCCTGATGGGATCTATCCAGCCCCCGCGCCACGGCTGGAAGTCAAGCATCCTTCAGCCATAACTCAACAGAACAAGGGTCTTGTTCCCTTGACACTGGAGACGGGGGAAGTCATGTGGATACACCCGGATCTCGTCCAAGACATTCAACAGGGTTCAAGGCGGCCTAACTCAAAAGGCAAATCCTGCAATGTCATCTCTGTCCTGCCAGATGATGGCAATCTTACTTCGGCCTCCCTCAGCGATTCAGAAGAAGAAAAGCATGCTTGCACGACGCAGGCAGATACGCCTCAACAGACGGGCACCCGGTCTGGAAAGTCATATCTAAGGCAGTATGACAAGTCTACTGACAAGATACAACAGCAAACGACGTCAGTACCAATGCCGGCATCCACTCCAATTCCAGCCAAAGGAAAGGAAAAGCCTAAGGAGGTGCGGTTCGACCATACGCTGAAGAAACCGCCAAGCCAAGGGCTAGATACGCCCTTTCGCTTTGATATATTGGCCCACTTAGCCAATATCCCAGCTCGTGTCACAATACACGAGCTCCTTCGTCTCTCTAAAGAGACAAGAGAGGCACTCAGAGACGCGCTAGTCGACTCAGAGTCCTTTCTGACATGCATGCCCGAGGTCCCTGATGATGAGATGTGGCCTCCCTGCTCAGAGTGTCATCATGTACAATCAAAGGTGCCTGCTATTACCTTTACAGCGGAAGATATGCTGCTCAAAGACAACAATCATGATCGACCTCTGTACTACACCGGATATATCGGTCCAACCTGCATCGAAAGGATACAAGTCGATCCGGGGTCCGCGCTCAGCATCATCCCCAAAAGACTCCTCTACTTCCTCGGCATACCGCTGTACAGGTTGTCAGCAACCACTACTACAATATACGGTTTCAATGCCGGGAGCAGTCATCCACTTGGGAAGATTCGGCTCCGTTGCAGAATCGGGAGCCTGAAGTCTGAAGTGACGTGCTATGTCATTGATGCTGACACGTCATATAACCTGCTACTGGGACGACCATGGATTCACGCCAATTGGATCGTTCCTTCCACTCTCCATCAGTGCTTCAAGTATGTTGAAGATGACGCGACAGTACGGACTGTCTTCGCTGAAAAGCAACCCTTCAAGGGGGTGGAAACTACTTCACTGATGCTCTCTTATATCAAGAGGCTGACGGAACGCTTGGAGAACCATTGCCAGATGATGATGAAAGTGGCAATGAGGCGGATTCGGAATCCGAAGCAGGCATGCCAGCCATTCTGATTGGCGAACCAATTATAGTGTGTCTCAATGACCCACTATGTAATATCCCTCCTGAAGAGGAAGGCGAATGGATAATTAATGATAATATTTCTTTTGATTATCCTGCGAGCATCGAGTCGATTAAATCCATTATGGATGGCTCTCTTCATATGCCCGTATATGAGCCGAGTGCAGCTAGCACATCTGTGGAGGCCATAGAAGGGGCCACGCTGGTAGTCCCTCCGTCCAAGCAAGGTCAGCCGCCGATAATCTTCGGCAGAGCCCGGTCAGGGAGATTCACAACTACAGACTCAAGCTCAGAGTCAGATGCTCCACAGTTCTTTCATTACGCGCCGTCAGCGCGCCATATTATGAAGAAAATGGGCTACAACCTGAAGCAGGGAGCGGGTCTAAACTTCGAAAAGGAAGACGCAGCTTGATGCGTAACTCTGTCCCTAAAGGAAAGCCTGCAAATTACTATGATAGTACACGCAGGGGGTTGGGATATGTCACACCCACATCATCAACAACAGTTCAAGCCAAAGGCGATGGATCGATCCCATCACAGTCGGCCTCATCCTCCGAATGGGACTCAGATGTCAGCATAGGAGGAACGTTCGAAAGCCTCATGACCTCAAGCAGTCAGTTGGGACCCGCAGAGGTTGCCGATGAGGAACCTTGGGCCCAGCAATTAAACCTCCAATGGGAAAAGCGGTTCGAGCTACGCGAGCCGCCTACCGAAGACAGGGTGATGCAGGTCAACTTGGGTAGTCAAGATCATCCCAAGCCTATTTTCATAAGTGAAAGCCTATCACTTACTGAAAAGGAAGAATTGATAATACTCATAAAAGAGTATATAGACGTCTTCGCCTGGAGCTACGAGGACATGCCCGGACTTGATCCACAGGTCGCTATGCACCGTCTAAACATCAAGCCTGACGTCAAGCCAGTCAAGCAGCAACAACGTCGGTTCCGCCCAAACATCATGGAAGCTATTGAAGCTGAAGTTCACAAGCTCATTGCATGTGGCTTCATCCGGGAGGAGCAACATCCAGACTGGGTGGCTAATATAGTCCCCGTCCTCAAGAAGAATGGGAAAATACGAATCTGCATCGACTACCGTGATCTCAATATGGCCTGTCCTAAAGATGAATTCCCACTGCCCATCACTGACGTCATGATCGACAACACATGCGGATTCGAAAGGATGTCTTTCATGGATGGCTTCTCAGGGTACAACCAAATCAAGATGTATCCCGACGACGAGAAGCATACTTCTTTCCGGACACCATTGGGGGTATACTGCTACACTGTAATGCCCTTCGGACTGAAGAATGCCGAGCGACCTACCAGCAGGCAATGAGTATGATCTTCCGCGATCATCTCCGAAAGACGGTGGAATGCTATGTTGACGACATTGCCGTCAAAAGCCGTAACAAAGATGAACATCTTCGCGACCTGAGAACGATGTTCGACATAATGCGGGCTCATCAGTTGAAAATGAACCCGACAAAGTCCTTCTTGGGAGTGGCAAGCGGCAAGTTCCTCGGATTCATTGTCACATCAAAAGGGATCCACCTTGACCCAGACAAAGTCAAAGCCATCCAGAGTATGCATCCGCCAAGGAACCTCAAAGAGCTCAGAGGCTTGCAAGGCAGGTTGGCCTACATCAGAAGATTCATAGCAAATCTATCAGGCCGCTGCCAGCCATTCACCCGACTCATGAAAAAGGGTACTTCCTTCGTATGGGATCAAGCTTATCAAGAAGCTTATGAAGACATCAAGAGGTATCTCACAAAACCTCCAGTCTTGGTGGCCCCTACATCAGGGAAACCATTCTTGCTTTATGTAAAAGCTCTGGACTATTCCCTCGGCGCCCTCCTCGCTCAGAAGGACGATAATGGTCATGAGCAAGCCATTTATTACCTGAGCAGGACTCTCATAGGAGCGGAATCTCGCTACAATCCTATCGAGAAAGAGTGTTTAGCTCTCGTCTTCGCTGTCCAGAAGACACGACATTATTTGGTTGGCCAAACCATACATGTCATCTCTAGGGTGAACCCTCTACGTCTTCTCATGACGAAGCCAGGGTCGCTAAATTCAAGGTTGGCTAAATGGGCACTGCTATTGTCCCAGTATGACATGACCTTTACCCCTCAGAAGGCAGTTAAAGGTCAGGCCCTTGCAGAGTTCTTGGCTGCGCATCCAGTCCCGGAACACTCAAAGCTTCACGAAGATATCCCTGATGAAGTCTTCGAGTCTAATGCAACCTCAGCGGAGGAAGTGTGGCAGATGTTCTTCGACGGAGCATCACGGATGGGCCCCAAAGGCAAGATTATTGCCGGAGTGGGGGTTGTGTTCATCTCCCCACAGGATCACATCCTCCCCAGAGCGTTCTCCATGACAGAGTCATGCTCTAACAATGTAGCGGAATACAATGCCCTGCTTATTGGTCTCCAGCTCACCCACGGAATGGGGGTACGCTACCTCGAGGCTTATGGCGATTCAAAGCTGATCATTAGCCAGGTAAAAGGCGAATATGAAGTCCGCCATGAGGACTTGGTGCCTTACTACCATACAGCCATCGAACTGGCTAGCCTATTTGAAGGCTTCTACATCGGGCATGTGTCTCGATCTCAGAATACCAAGGCGGATGCGCTCGCTGCATTAGCGACAACGCTAGCCTTGCCAGCCGACACCGAGTATTACCTCACAGTCGCAACCCGACATCTTGTATGCTCCAAGCAGGTGCTAAGAGCCCGAGAGGTCCATAATACCTCTGTGGATCTCGAGCCGAGGGATTGGCGCTTCCCGCTCATTGACTATGCTCTGCACGGTCTACTCCCAGACGATCCTAAAGAAGCGGCTTCCATCAGACGAAGATCTCTCCGTTTCTATTATGATCCCACTTTGAAGACACTCTATCGTCGTTCATATGACGATGTCCTCCTCCGTTGCCTTTCTCAGTCAGAGGCACAGGAAGTGCTTAAAGAAGCACATGATGGCATTTGCGGAGCTCACCAGCCGGGCCCAAAGCTTAAAGACAGGCTGCACAGACTCGGGTACTATTGGCCGACTATGATGGCCGATGCCGCCCAATATGCAAGAAGGTGTAAAGCATGCCAAGTCCATGCGGACTTCATACACCAGCCTTCGGAGTTGCTCCATCCTACTGTCGCTTCATGGCCATTTGAAGCGTGGGGAATCGATGTCGTAGGGCCAATCAGCCCCTCTTCGGCAAGAGGTCACCGGTTTATCCTCGCAATAACCGATTACTTCTCAAAGTGGGCAGAGGCCGTACCGTTGGCCGAAGTCAAAACCTCCAATTTGGTTAGCTTCATCAAACACCATGTCATCCATCGATTTGGTGTCCCCAGGCGGATCATCCACGACAATGGTCCCCAATTCATAAGCCAAGGATTCTATCGGTTCTGCGATAAATACCGAATTCAGAATGTGGCTTCAACCGCCTACAATCCTGCCGCCAACGGCTTAGCAGAAGCATTCAACAAGACAATTATCAAGCTGCTCAAGAAGTTCGTCTCCTCGAACAAGCGAGATTGGGACGAAAAGCTCGGTGAAGTCCTTTGGGCCTACCGGACTACGGTTCGAACACCAACAGGCAATACGCCTTTCTCCCTGGTATATGGGTGCGAAGCAGTCATCCCATTGGAAATCCAGGTGCCATCATTGCGGGTAGCCCTGGCTACTAAAATGACATCAGAAGATAATGATCGCCTGCGTCTTCAAGAGCTCGAAGCCCTAGACGAGAAGCGGCTACAAGCTCAGCAGCACATCGAGCTATATCAGGCTCGGATGTCAAAAGCCTTCAATAAGAAGGTTAAGCAAAGAGTCTTCCAGAAAGGAGACCTGGTCCTAGCCGTCAGACGACCAATGATCATGACGCACAAGACCAAAGGCAAATTTCAGCCTAAATGGGAGGGACCGTTCGTGATAGAGACAGTCTATTCAAACGGAGCATACCGCCTTACGACTGCAAATGGCGACCTCCTCATGATGCCAATCAATGGCAAATTCTTAAGGAAGTACTATCCTTAATCAAGGATCCTACTCTCGATCAAGTTAACATTACACCTCTGATCGAGATTCGCGCGTCCGAAATGCGCACAAAGAGGGCCTCTCTCTTTCTCCAAGCACATCAAACCCGTTAATAGCTGGGGGTTTGCTCAAAATCCTAAGGGACCTGTTCCCATTTGATTCCCTCTCCAGAATCACCTACTAATTCTCATCCATAGAATGGTAGGACCACATATTCCGCTGTTACGTTAACATTAAACCTATGACAGCAGTTCCCTCATTTCTCCTCGTGAGAACGAGACCTCCAAAATCACCTACCAATTCTCATCCATAGAATGGTAGGACCACATATGTATTCCGCTGTTACGTTAACATTAAACCTATGACAGCAATTTCCTCGTCTCTCTCCGAGAAAACGAGACCTTTTCCCGAATTCAATCCAACTTTTGAGCTTGGTGGTTTCTTAACCAGTTACGTCATTGCGACCTCTGAACTGGCAGATAGCCAAGTCTCATCGGTATTGAGCTTAGTGGCGTCTCAATCGGTTATGTCATTGCGACCTCTGAACCAACAGACAGCTAAGTCTCAATCCGAGTCCTGTTGACATTTACAAAAGACAGGTCTCGATACTTGTTGACATTTACAAAAGACAAGTATCACCTATTCTGAAGCTTGGTGGCTTCTCAACCAGTTACGTCATTGCGATCTCTGAACTGGCAGATAGCCAAGCCTCATCTACCATTGAGCTTAGTGGCGTCTCAATCGGTTATGTCATTGCGACCTCTGAACCAGTAGACAGCTAAGTCTCAATCCGAGTCCTGTTGACATTTACAAAAGACAGGTCTCGATACTTGTTGACATTTACAAAAGACAAGTATCACCTATTCTGAAGCTTTGTGGCTTCTCAACCAGTTACGTCATTGCGACCTCTGAACTGGCAGATAGCCAAGTCTCATCTACCATTGAGCTTAGTGGCGTCTCAATCGGTTATGTCATTGCAACCTCTGAACCAGTAGACAGCTAAGTCTCAGTCTTGAGCCCTGTTGACATTTACAAAAGACAGGTCTCGATACTTGTTGACATTTACAAAAGACAAGTATCACTTACCTTGAGCTTGGTGGCTTCTCAACCAGTTATGTCATCGCGACCTCTGAACTGGCAGATAGCCAAGTTTCATCGGTTTTTTGAGCTTAGTAGCGTCTCAATCGGTTATGTCATTGCGACCTCTGAACCAACAGACAACTAAGTCTCATTTATTTTGAACTTGGTGGCTTCTCAACCAGTTATGTCATCGCGACCTCTGAACTGGCAGATAGCCAAGTCTCAATCTCGATACCTGCTGACATTTACAAAAGGCAGGTATCCCCTCTTCTAGCCCCGCAAAGAGCTAACCTCGAGATTGGCAACGCCTTAATTGGTTATGTCATTGCGACCTCTGAACCGACAGACAGCCATGTCTCATTATCCAAACAAACAAGGATCGGAAACTCAACAGAAGTCAAGGCAAAAGGAAAATTTCTATTAAGGAGGGGATACATGAAGGAGCATATACAATGGCCTATAGGCGTACTTGGTAAGATCGAATCCGATCCCCGAGAGAAGCCAGTCCCGTTCTCCTGTCATCAGCAGTCTGGGCCAGCGCCTGTGACCTCAGCTCAGCCTCATTGAAGTCCACCGCCTGAGCCAGACGAGCTTCAACCTCCGCCAAAGTCGCCTTCTGTGACGACTCCTGCCGCGCCAGATCTTCACTCTGAGTCCTGAGCTGCTCAAGCCGCGCAGTCTCTTCCAGGCGCACTGGCATGGCCTTGGAAAGGAGGAGATTCGCCTTCCTGATCATCTCCTCAGCCCTCCTGACCTTGTCTTCGGCATCAAGAAGAGCGCTGGTGGAAGCGTCAATTGCACTCCCAACCTCTGCTTGCCTCGTTCCCAAGGATTCCAAGTCAGAGGAGATAGCCTTAGCGGCTTCTTGAGCAGCAAGCCGGGCCTCATGCCTTTGGGCAACCAGATGTGCGAGCCGTTCTTCAGCCAAAGACGCCGCGTCTGAACGGTAAAGACGGCGCCACTCCTCTACGTCCTTCTCAAGGCCATCCACCAGGAGTTCCAAAGCAGTGGCCTGATGATACCCCTCAAAGTCCCGGATGCACTCAATACCACGGAGAGGACCACTTTCAGCTTTGAAAACGGCAGAGGCGAGCCCTTCAAGACTAGGTCGATAGTCCGCTCCAAACTGTTATAAAAGCTATCGACCAGGTCACCTATGAAATTATTCTCGGCCTCGGCCATTTTTGGTAGGGAGGCAACCTCGGAATAATCCTCCAGCCTGGTCGACGTCGTCGCAGGAGCGCCAGCAGAGACATTGACAGCCGTAGGACAAGCCAAGGGCGATCTCAGCGGAGTCCTCATCGAAACCAGTACACCAGCCACCGCGGAAGTAGGACTGGTGACCACCTCGCGAGCAGCAGGCTCAATTACCAGGGACGGAGAACTAGGGTTTGTGATCACCCTCAACCCCATACTTGCCGGCACTTCACTCGGGAGTGAAGACACCTGCGGGGCTGTTGTCTCTACAACCCCGGGCCTCTCAGCTGCCTTGGGCTGACAAGGGGGCAGGTCGTCATACAGCGCAGCAGCATCCGCCGCGGTCCAAACGTTCAGCTCATCCTCTGACCCTTCAGGGAACCCTCCGGCCCCTTCGAAGCTGAAGCACCTTGGGGACGAACACCTGCAACGAAACCAAGGTCAAAAAGAAAATACTGCAAACAAAAGTAAGAGGAGACCAAGAGGTCATTGTCATACCAAAGGCTGAGGTCACTTCATCAGCCTCATCAGTCTCCAAGGGCCCCATCGGGAAATTCTTGCCGGAATCAGCACGAACAGCCGGCTCGCCTTCGCTTGCCGAATATCCTCCAGACCACTCAACAGAGCTCGACGCCACAGGACTTCCTTTGGAAGTCCCAACGCCTGAAGGACCGACATCGGCCGCGCTACCCCCAGGCTCTTCCGAGTGAGCGGAAGAACTAGCCGCAGTCTCATAAGTGAACAGGGGATCATAGTGTTCCCCTTGCTCTCCAATTGCCTCAGCCCCTGCAACAAGAAGCAAACGAGGTGTTACTATGAATACATCAATGGCGCATCATATGGATGGGGTCAATCTTACCAGTAGTCGGTTCAGCAACCGACGGCTCAGCCGCTAATGGAGCAGCAGAGGGAAGCGCAGTAGAGGGCTCGCCCTCTATCACAATTGTAGGAGTCTGGCGACGGGGCTTCTTCGCCGATGACTTCCTGCGGGATCCACTCCCACGCTTCCTCTTGAAGTGAACATCGGAGTCCTCTTCTTCCACTTCTTCCACATATCGTGGGGGAGCTGTCCCCACCACGCCAGAGCCGGCTTCACAGGTGTCAGCTTCGCGGGCATCAGCTCCTGTCCCTGCTTCAAAGCGAGGGCTCCCCGCGTCAGAAGCCACGCTATCATCCACAGCGATGAACTCCTCTATGCCCGGAACACGGACTCGTTTACCCTCCGCCTTCTCGGAAGCCTTCCGCCTCATCCGATGAGAGATCAACCTCACACCCGAACTGTTAGCATTGAACCCAGGAGGTGTGGAGTTCGAGGCCGCATACCATTGGCAGAAGCACAAGGTCGCCCGAAGACCGGGATCCCTCAACGGCGTGCGTAGCCACGCCCCAGTGCCATTCGCAGTAAAGAACCGCCAGGCACGAGCCCCATCAATGAGACTCCCCATGAAGGCCAGATCCAAATTGGGATTGCCCACGTACAGCTGGTCGTACCCGAATTGGCGGGCAAACCGGCTCGGGACGTAGGGTTCCAGGTAGCAGGTATCCCCGCTCCTGAACAGCAAATGCGAGGGCCGGATGCTGACCAGCCACTCGAAAACACCCCGACTCATCATCGTGGAATTCCTCATTGTACCCTGCATCCCGAATGCGAGGAAAACAACGGAACAGGCTATAGGCGTCATAACGACGCACTAACTTACGGACCTCGGCCACGTAGGTCTTCAGCCATGAACAGCCCTCGAAGCGGCGGAGAAGCGCCGTTCGAACACCCTGCGGAGGATCCTCCCCAGCGCTAATCAAAGCCGGGAAGTGCAAGGCGAACCACGCCATCAAGTAGGTATACGGTAAACCTACCCTAGGATTGGGTCCGTCACAGGACAGGACGGCACCCTTTCCTCTCCTCGACGCCGTTGGCCTGCAGAAAGCCTCCGTTAGTGCACGGAGACCCCTCTGGATACAGCACACCATAGCCGGGAGAAGACCCAGACGGTGGCCATGGACCAAGCGAACGGCCGGCAGCAGAACATTCGGGTGGACGATGTCACCCGAGGAAGACGGCACCACACATTTCTTTAACCAGATGGTTAAGAAACCGGCCAGCAGCGCCTTCCGAGACATAGGCCGACGAGCCTGGTGGTGAAAGCTCCGAAGGACATCACCTTCCTCAAAAGGACCATCATCTTCTG
This sequence comes from Agave tequilana, assembly GCA_038442645.1. Taxonomy (NCBI): domain Eukaryota; kingdom Viridiplantae; phylum Streptophyta; class Magnoliopsida; order Asparagales; family Asparagaceae; genus Agave; species Agave tequilana. The sequence continues at coordinate 5,728 of JAVJIF010019963.1, read as the reverse complement.
TCACGACGATGTCCTTCTCAGCATGCGCCTCCATCCGTGCCAGGATGTCCCCTTCAGCAACCCCGCAATGAGCTGCCTCAGGCGCACTCTTCATATCCGGGAACAGATAGCTCCCCAGCTCTTTAAGCTCTTCGAGCTGCCCTTGCCACCACCGTGGATGCTGGAACAAATGTGCAAGTAGCACATCAGCTCCCGATAAGTCTCGAGCAAAGCAAGATCCTGCTTCTCCAGGAGAGCCAGCTCCGCTTCACAGGGAAAGTACTCTTCGTATGGAAGAGACCCGAAAGGCAAGGCAGAGATTTCCCACATCTCATGCAGAGCCATGCCCAACTCGCCAACCGGGGTGAAGAAGGTCCCCGAGGCCGGGCAATACAACTCAAGGACGGCGTAGAAGCACGCCACCTTCGTATCAATGCCGTAGCAGGTCGCCCTGATGGCCTCATGGAGGTTTAACCTCTCCAAGTCCTCCCCGAAATGAGCAAGAACATAGTTGGTCAACTCCGCCCACCATGTCTTGGGGGGATGAACCCAACCAGGAGTCCTGAAGTCAGTAGCGGGGTAATTCCCGTCAACTGCGTAGAATTGGGTGCCAAAAGTCTGCGCCATAGCCGGATTCTCTCCTACTGGAAGTTCCCGAGAGACCTTCCCAGGGTATAGCCCCATTATGCTGCAGGGAGCGCCCGCCCTTGAGCAGCCGGACTGATATGACAACCTCCCAACATGGACGGATTCAGCGCTTCGGCTCACGCCCCACGCCATCTTCCGAGCCTGAGTCACAGCCGCAAAGGAAGACAAAGGGAAGTATCGCTTAGTGGACGGGAGATAAGATTTCTCACCATCCAATTGAAAGATCCACTGTCCTTCGCCTGCCTGCAACTGACGATCGGGATCAGCGCGGCATCCTCGAACATAAAGTCAGGCTTTCTGTAAGTCTGACGGTCGACATCCTCAAGAGGAGCCGTGGTCAAGATACTCCGGGTGGTCTGCGGGAGACCGCCTTGGATGAGCGTATCCCGGACAAGGGAACTCCGCTCACTAAACAAAGAAGCCTCTCCATGGAATTGCAGGCTGAGGCTACCACCTGCTCGACTGGTTAGCCCGAACAAACTGTTCGGGATACTGGAGGCGTAATGCACTGCAAAGACAGAAATGAGCTATGATTAGTTCATCAATCAAGTGGATGTAATTCACTAAGGCATAGCCTCGCTCAGCGAGCAAGGCCAGCAAGGCGATAGCTTCGATGAAGCATGATCTCGTGGATGAAACTGCATCTTCGCAGGAAGACATCCAAAGCACCAACTTCGCTTAAGTAGGAAGTGGTATAGCCCTGAGGGCTGATGTCATCAAGAGGGCATTATGGTCAAAAGTCATCATGACTGAGGGGACCTATTCAAGTCCTGTTCTTCAACAGGAAGGAGGCTGCCCAAGTTATGGCTTCGTGCGAAAGCCCAAAAAAAGAACTGTTCAGTTCTTAATTCCCTGGTGCAAGCAAAATAGGGAAATTAGGGAAACGAGTTCCCTGATAAGGACGGATCATATTCGATCGTCCTAATGGTCAGATATCGACTCCAAAGGAGGAAGACCACCATCTCTAATCAGGGAGAAGAGTCTCTTACCAGTGACTGGTCGCTCAATGACCGGAGGAGGAGGGCCCTCTACCGTAGAAGTCGCTGCTTCTTTTCCCGCTCGTCTTTTGGGCGCCATCGAAGAAACGCAAGGGTTCTCAAAGAACTCTGAAGCAAAGAAGGAGGAAGGAGAGGAAAAGACAGAAGTTCTCTGAAAAAGGGAGATCTTTCTTCTGTTCAGCCCGATCGGGCTTTTATAGGCCAATCAGCGCCTGAATCGAGGCCTCGAAAAAGGGCGCATGCCGCCGTTTCGAATTAATTCGAAACAGCGCCCGAAACGCCCGAGGCGCTTTCCAAAGAGCGACGGTTCAACCCCACTAAAGGTTAACTTCGCACAGGAGCAAAGTGCGGACTTCGCACAATCCTTCAAGGGCTTAGCCGAGAGGCTTACCTTAGCCCTCTAAAAAGGTGCTGCTCGCGGGACATATCAGTCTCGCGAAGATCATTCGAGGAAAGGACTATGTCCTTAGCTCCGCTCACAGTTTAGCCCAGCTATGGCCAAACCCTCAATGAAAGCAAGCAAATCAGATGATTAGAAGATGAACTTTCATTGGTTTAAAAGCAAGGGTACATTGATATTACATCAAAGTTGTGTTTCATACAACACATTCAGTTGCCCAACAGGATCATTTGAGGCATACAAGCGGTTTATCTGCTTCCAGCCAGACTGAGGGACAGGAAAGGCCTTCCTCCGGCACAAGGCCGTAATCCTTCGCATATGGACAGATCGTGCCGCAAGGACACGGTCATTTTTCTCCACAAAATGGCAGATCTTGCCAGGCCATTTTGTTGAAGCCTGGCAATAAAAACCTATCGCCGCCAACACGATAGGTCATGTATAATGGGAATCGGCAGTGATACCAGTGATCTAGCGGGCGCGGTACCCACTTCCCCGAAGTAGATCGCCCTCAAGGCCACCAAAGTTGAAAGTCGGCAATGATGTCGGCGATCCCATAGGCGACGCCCACTATCCTGAAGCGTATCACTTCCAGCAACAGCGGCAGCCAGCCTCACCTCAGAACGAATCATCTCGGATAAGAGGCTGCCAACGGCCTCTGGGACACGCTCACCGCTGCCCTGAATTGTTCCTCCTGCTTAAAAAAAAGCTTCAACCGGGGAAGCATAAGGCAATTTTATGGCTTCTTCCATCAAGTCACCAGGCTGGCAAGCATAGCTCACTGCAATGGCAGATTGGAGCAGGTTAGCAGTTAGCAGAAAAAGCTGCAAAAAAATACTAAGTCAGATTCTTTAGCGGCAAAGCAATCCGACTTCAGTCAAAGCAGAGGGTAACCTCGCCTGCACGGCAACCATGGGCTGGCTCAGCAAACGCCAAGTCCTAGCCTCACCTATATGGCAAAGTCAGACTGATCCTGTGAGATACAGTCTCAACCTCACCAATATGGCAAGACTGGCTCAACTATTGAAGAGACCAAGTCCCAAGTCCTGCCTGCGTAGCGGACTTAACATGCAGTGATCTTTCTCTGATCAAGTCAAGAGGATAGCTTCGCTGAAAGCTATGATGAGATCCTTCTCTGCAGCAGCCAATTGCAAGATGAAGAACAAGGGAAGCTAATCCCTGAAGTAGTTGTCAAAACTGAATTAAGGGAGATGATTCCCTAAAATCGGTGAAGTTTTTGAATGATCAAGACTTACCGGTCCTTGGCCGGTTAAACAACCAGAGTGGGCTTTCCCACTAATTCAGAGATTTGAGTATATCTCTCAACCAAGAGAAGAGAAGAAGAAGGGCAAAACACTTCTCTTCAGAGGACCTCAAGCGTCCTATTTATAGGCCTCATGGCCTGAGCGCTACCACCTCAAGCGTGGAAGCACGAGTGCATTTAAGGCATTGATTACGCCTTGATAACAGGGACAGTTTCTATTGGAACCGTACATAGAGAGAAAACGTCTCTCTCATGAAAGGCACTTATGGCACCTTGAAGAAAGGGAATATCCTCCCTTGGAAACGTGCAAATCGGAGAATATCTCTCTCGATCAGCGCAGAGAAGGGGTAATCTCCCTTGAAAGCGACCCACGGCGGTTGGTCTCGGAAAGCAGAAGACGCTCCAGAGTTAACTATTTCTGGAAGTCCAGATGCGGAGCTACCCGCACGCAACGCGAAGCTACTCGCGAATCTGCACAATTTCTTCGCGAATTCATCCCAAAGTAGGATTGAAAGTGAAGCTGAACTCAACCATCATGGCGATGTTCACACTCCATCCACCATTACAGCAGTTCAAAGTATTTCGAAGTCTGGGCTATTGCAGACTTTCGAAAACTTTGAAGGGGGTCTTGTTGACACTTAAAAAGACAAGATTCTCATTGGTCCGAATAATGTCTAGCGACAGACGAGCTGAAGACCAATTTCCACCCATCTCCAAAGACAAGGAAGTAGCTTGGACTCCACTGATCCATCAAGCAGAACAGTGAACCCGGATTACTTCTAAACAGACCTCAGCAGGTCTAAAATGCTAGCCTTTAGCATTACATGAGCCAAGGAGATAGCCTCGCTTGAGAGGTTAGCATCATCCAACATCGCCAGGAAGCTAAACTGAAAGCTTCGCCGAAAAGCCTCTTTTTGGACTTCGCCAAGAATTGCCTCTAGCTCCGCTATGAGCTTTAAAGCGGGCAGCTCCGCTATTGGTCCGCTATCGGTCAATTACGACCAATCAAATCTCCGGATGAGATCGGATCCAATCAGATCAAATCCAATCAAGGACCAAATATGGCAGGTGATTGCCGTTATCCCTTGACTCTCTTGAAACGAGTAAGAGGATCAGAGGAAATCTCCCAACGATATGGAAAGGATCATAACAAATCAGAAGGATCAACCGACTTGCCATTTCCTAGCTCCGCGGAAGCTATTTTAGCCTCGCAGTAAGGCTACTTTCTAAATTCAAACAGATTCGGTTCAATCTGTTTCATATCTTCAAAGGGGCGGTTATACCCTTGCTTTCCCTATACATAGCCCGCCAGGGGCACAAGGGAGAGAGATCGATCGATCAATAGAGAGGGCTCAAGATCAGCTTCTTTCCTAGAGAGGCTGGCCGATCAGTAAGATCTTCTTCTTCGACGGCAGAGAGAGAGAGGGCTTCGCAAGCAGAGACCGCTCTTGAATTCAGAGATCTTTAAGAGAAATACTTCTCTCTTCAGGGTGGTGATACCCTAACAACCCCTTTTTCTTCAAGGAATCTCCGGAACCAGCGAGAAGGAATTCCTCACAGAAGGTGGTTTTGAGAAGTAGCAGAGGGTTCTACCAACCCTCTATTCTCTGATTCCCGGAACCAGGCGAGAAGGGAATCTCAACGCTCGCATCGTCAAAGGGACAAAGTGGTCGCGCGCTGACCAGACTCTATCGGCACATTTTTTCAGAATCTCTGAGGAGATCTACTTGTAATCTTTTGAGAATACTTGTAATTTAGCTCCTCAAACTTTTTATTTTTGTAAGTTTTCCCCTTTGCAAATATAATGGAAAACAGCGGGCTCATCAATTGAAGATGAACCCCCAAGTCCTTCCTGGGGGTGGCAGTGGCAAATTCCTTGGATTTGTTGTAACCTCCACCGGGATCCATTTGGACCCGGAAAGGTTCGCGCTATTCAGGAGATGCAACCTCCGAGAAGCCTCAAGGAGCTCAGAGGATTGCAAGGACGATTGGCTTCATCCGCAGATTCATCTCAAATCTCTCCGGGAGATGCCACCCTTCGCTAAACTATGAAGAGGGTGTCTCGTTCATTTGGGACGACGTTTGCCAACAAGCTGATCGGTCAACACAAGGTATATGAAGTTAATTGCACAAGAATCAGGTATTAAAGAGATGGTTTATGGTTTAGAATTCACCTTTGATCTTGTTCACTTCGAATATGTGATTATTATACCTTGTTCCAATCTTCCGCTATAGCATAAAGCTATACCGAGTCGAACCACAAGGAGAGCTAGCGTAGAAGCGTTACGATACTCGTGAGAAAAAGAAAACGAGAATTCTTCTCTTGCTTAAAGAATGAATAAAACACAAAGAAAGGAATTAAAGAGTGTATGGATATTTTCATGGTGGTAAGTGAAAAGAAATCAAGAAAGGTTTGTTGTATTCACAATAAAAGAAAAGAAA
>JAVJIF010019962.1:0-96942 GCA_038442645.1 Agave tequilana | reverse complement strand
CACTCTCCATTCTGGGACAAGGCGGTTGACACAATTGACTCTGAAATTTATATGAATTATGGAAATTTGATGGGGTGGAATTTTTAAAAAATGTTAATATAGACATCATTTTAGTGGGTTATACAAGAAAGATTTCTGGTGGGTTTCCTCGAATTCCACAAAAGTTGATTGGGTCGCATTTCGTGGACCAATTAGACCACCTCCGGAACCACCACCCTAAGGTAACTTCCGCCTTCCCTTGTTCTGTTTCATGCATATATGCATTCATTCATACATTGAGGACAATGCATGAGATAAGTGGGGGGTGGGCTTTACTAACATACTAACATAGTAGACACTACAAAATTTGATAATAATAAAAAAAATTTTAAAAAAAAAAATTTATAGGACAGTATTTTGACTTATTTTTTTGAAAGAAACCTAAGTTAGTTTTAAGGATTAGGAAAATCATGATTAGGATTTCTAAAAACTTGGTCAAAATAAATAAATTATTTAAATTTTAGGTATAGGAGAGAAATTGAATAAATAATTAGTCTTGATTTTTACCTTAATGAAATGTGCATACCTAATGCATATCTAGGATTCTAAGACAAAGACCTTGTGCCTCATATAAAAAAATATATATATAAATAAAAAAAAATCGCCAATTAAGCTGATACATGTGCCTCAAGAAGCATAAGTATTCATGCCTAAAGGTGAGTAAATAAAATAAAGTCCTTAGTTTTGGGGCCTAGTTCACTCGAATTTGAGTCCGCGGGGTGTTTTCTCACCTGGTGCCCTAAAGCCAACCGGTTTGGGAGTCATCGACTTTAAGTTCGTTACATGGGTGGATTAGAAAGCCTAAGAAGACTAAGAAATATAATATATGTATTAACACATCTAATAATCAATTAGTTAGGTATGAGGGCCTCAAGAAGCCTTGATGCTTACACGAAAGAAAATTAGATGCGTTATACATATTAAAAAAAAGAAAAAATATATATATATAAAGAGGCATGAGAGTCCAAGTTAAGGAATTCCTAGTAAAAACATAAGGATGCATATGATTTTTGGTAACGAAAAAGACTATATTAGAATTCAATTTTAATTCTTACCTAAAATGGAAAACAATTAACTTTATTAAGACTAAGTTTAAAGAATGAATAAAAATGAGGATCCAAAACTTATAGACTACTTAGTCTCTTCAATAATAATTCAAATATTTTCCTTTTTATGGATTTTGTGGGTGCAATCCGCTGAAAACCCTCACGAGACAACACTCGTCCTCTAGGGTAACCTAGAGGTTTAACGGCTTGTTGCACATGCTAAGTGCAACCGTGATTCCTACGAAAGTGAGTTAGCTAGGTTAGATTTTTCTTTCTTTTTGATTTTTACTCGAGGACGAGCAAAAAGATAAGTGTGGGGGTGTGATTGGTAGTGAAAAGTGCATTTTTATCATCATATTTACCGTCACATTTCATATTTATTTATATTATAATGCACATTTATTAATATTTCGTTATTTAATGTGTGCAGGCCTCGAAGTATTATTTTAATAAGAAAAAAAGCTTAAAGAGCCCAAAAGCCCAGATCCAAGCCCATGTTTGAAGCCCAGGTGAAAAAGCGCAATTACAAGAAGTCAAAATGCAAATACACAAAGGGCTAAAGTTGCAAATATCAAAGATGAGGGAAGGATAGACTTCTACCCAACCCTAAACTCTTGCAGATGAGAATGAAAAGAGTGCAGAGATAAGGAAATTCGTTTAAAAGAGATTGGGAGAATTCAAAATCTAGGTAACTTGATTATCAAGTTATCTCGAAATCCCAATATGAAGAGCCAGGATCATACTTCCAGAAGCAAACGCCCACATGGACGGACCAGGTGAGGCCACGCGCCAAAGCGCGTGGCCAGATTCCACAAAAATGCCGCAAATCCGCGGCAAAATCCAAGATTCCGCGGCACTTGAGCTTATCCAGAAACCAATTTCGTGGGCAACTTCATCCGGGACTCCTCTACCTTCTGCACCTATAAATACCCCCTGCAGTGCAACGTACAGAGTCGTCCAGAGGCGAGCAAAGGGCCAAAAGCTAGGGTTTAGTTTTTAGGTTAGATTTTATTTTCGTTTTTATTTTGTAAATTTGTAACTAAGAGTGGAGGAAACTTTCATGGAGGATGGAGTCTTCGCTTGTACTGAGGTGACAGCGGTATATGCCCGCTTATCTTCCATTGTTAATGAAATCCGTTTAAGGTTCGTTTTTTGTTATTATTTTATGTTTTTATCTCTTGTTTATTCTTGTGTTTCTCTGTTTCTATTTTCTTTCTTCTATTTGTTCTCTAATGCCTTGTGAACAATGAGACCCAACTGCTTCGAGACTGCCTAGCCAACGAAGATCCCTTGATGGCTTATGGCGATTAACTTCCTATACGCCATACTTGCAAGTCTTCCGAGAAAAGGTAAATCATCGCACGGATCAAGGTAAGCAGGCTGAAGAGGTTCGTACGTGTTTTCTTTATTTTCTTTCTTTAGTTTTGATCCACATCTTCCACAATTCTTTTCTTCACTTCATTGTAAATACTATTCATTGTAAATACCACTGCTAATAATAAAAGAAAAAAAAAAGAGATAACTTGCTTAACGCTTCCATCGCAGTCCCTCCTTGAGGATCACGACCCGCATAGCCCTGCTACCGCGGATTAGAATTGAGAACTTGCACATCTATTCTTAAAACTAAATACTACATTGTGTGCAGGAAATCTCGATCAACAATGTGACGAAACAATCTTTGATTTTTGGCTTTAACCACTTCATTGGGAAGACTCATTTTAACCGGTTTTCAACCTCTTTGATTTGCCATGATCAGCCCTGATTTCCTGATTTTAAATTAATTCTGAATTAAATCGGAATTTGATGGGCTTTTGGGCTCGTTTCTCTTTCTTATCCTTTAGCAATGGGCCTGCATTTATAAAAAAAATAGGACTTATTAATATGATTTATTTAGATAATAAACATGGTAATATGAAAATACATATGCAATATATGTGGCCGATCATGGCTATTGTGGGTCGTGATCCATAAGGAGGGAAAGCGATAGAAGTATTTTCAGTATTCTTTTAAGTTACTAAAAATAGTTAAAGATTCTTCTTTGTTTTTGAAAAGAAAAGAAAAAGAACTAGATTAAGTTAAAAGAAAAGTGACAGATAGAAGAATAAGATGGTGTGGTGTTTTGATTGAAAAGAGAACTAAGTTAGAAAGAAAGAATAGAATAAAGAAAAAGAAAAGAATTGAATTGAAGTCATTTAATAAACAAAAAGAAAAAAAGAAATAACATACCTTGAAGTAAATTAAAGTAAAGCAAGCAAAAGAAATACCGTAAAAGTGTAGGCTATCAAAAAATTACTAAGGACAAAGCCTCAGACGCGAATCTCGCATTCTCTGTCAGACGCAGAGGTTGCATTCTAATTTCAGACGTGGAGGTCACCAGACGCGGACCTCGCGTCCTTTGTCCAACGTGGAGGTCGCATTCCAATCTCAGACGCGGAGGTCGCCAGACGCAGACCTCGCGTCTTTTGTCAGACGCGGAGGTCGCCAGACGCGGATCTCGCATCCTTTGTCAGACGCAGAGGTCGTCAGACGCGGAGGTCATGTTTCAACTCAAACGCGAGCCTGAGCAACTCCGCGTTCCAACACAGACGCGAGCCTGTGAGCTCCGCATCTCAACATCAGAGTAAGGTCCGCGTCCAGCGCGAGACCCGCATTTCAGCTGTAACTGATAGTCATGAACTTGGTCAGTTACACCCCATTTTCTCTCCACATAATGGGGAACAACTTTCCATTATGGAGAGATTTAAGGAGTTGGTTACACCCCTCCCATTATGGAGAGATTTAAGGGGTTGGTTATATCCCAATTCCTCTATATTCCTCTATAAATAACTATGAATAGCTAGAGGAGAGGGGGGCTCTGGAAGGGGACCTCTAAAAAAAGGAATTGATGATGAGAGTCCTGGTGGAGGAATTCAAGAAGCCATAGGCAAGGGGAGAGCTACCTCAGCAGAGTTTGGCTCGAAGCTCTTGTAGCCTGAGAAGAGTTCAACTCTTTTTGTTAACTTGTTGAGTTCAAAGTTTTTTAAATCTCTTTGAGATTCCATTGCTGATAGGAGCTGTGCTACTCACCAGTTGATCCAAAGAGAGGATCCACAAGAGAAATTTGACGTTCGGCTGGTTAACGGAGAACAAGACTCACTCTCCATCGCCAAATGAAGAACCCAGCTTTAAATAAAGAGGAGAATAAATCAAAATATCTCCTCTTTTTTGTAATCGGATTGTATCCATTGTAATCTTCTATTCAATTAAAAGAATTTTGCAATTGTGATTTTTCGACGCGTACAAAAGATGGTGACTCCCCTGGGGATCATGATCTTTCTCAACCGACGAGAAAGTGGTGGCGCAAGCCGATGTCAAGATGCTTGGATCCACAATCGAGCCGCTTGCGATCAAATTCGACCAAGAGAAATTGAACTCCCCAAGAGCTTCGAGAGTCTCTCATGGAGATAACGTGGCCAGCTTCAATGTCTCTTCAGAGACCCGCGCCATGACCCACGATCAAGATGGCAATATAGACTAATCTCCTCGCCATCCTTTTATCAAGGCACTTCCAGTTCCGGACGCCAGGGGTTCTCAACAATCTCTGCGACCTAATCGAAATGCTGAGAGATGGCGAAGGCGTCACGCTCATCGTCAGCAGGCAGAAGTGGCTGCAATAGCATATGTGGCTTGCATCAATGTCTCCCACGAGACCCGCGAGGCCAATGATGATGAAGGCCAATCTCGCCGTAGCTCTCCTCTCCAGATTCCTCAACTCCAGGTTACCGAGGGTCCCCAATAACCCGTGAAGCGTAACCAGAATGCTGAACGTCGACAAAGGCATAACGCACGTCGACAACAGATGGAAAAAAGCCAAGAAGCCATCTGTTCAGCAGATACAAAATGCGGGGCTCAGGCCCGCATTTTGTTTTGAGCAGCACGAGACTCGCATCTCAGATCCTCAATGTGAGGCCTGCGTCAGAACTCGAAGCCCGTGTTTTCCAACAAAACGCGATGCGGAACTCATGAAGCTCGCATTTCTGTTACTGAATGCGAAGCCCGCGTTTTTATATTAGAATGCGAGGCTCGCGTTTCACCTCACAGACGCAACGTTCAACAACACGAGAACGAGTCTCGCGTTCCCAACTCAAAATGTGAGCTCCGCGTCTCTGAGACCTGCATTTCAGAGTTAACGCATAAGACTCATGTTCACTATCCGACGAGTTAAAGTCAGAGCTAAACTGGGAAGTCCTCATCCTTAGAGATTCGAGGCTGATCTCTTTGATCCCCCTACAATGGATTTAAGAGATTACTTGACAAAGAAGAGGAGTGCTCATAAATCACTCCACAATGCTACTGTGAATGGCTTATCACAGCGGTGCTCTCTGAATGCCACTGCAGCTCGCATACAAGCAAGCAGTCTGTATTTAATCAGCTATCAATAGCCCCTGTCTCCAACTCAGCTAAGAGACGCCGCTCCTGCAGGAAGAGAACCTTCTCTGACACTGACAGGAGTATCTTGAGTTTACTTCAAACATGGTGGGACTAAGCATCTCGCCAAGTAAGTCCAAAGGGAAGCAGCCGATCATCAGCTCTGACGAGTCTGACGATGAACTATCTGGTTTGAGAGAATTACTGACCGAACCAAAATGAGTATACCAGCATACCCGTACTCGGACTGGTATAACCGCTTTAGTAAACTACAACGCTCTAGCCCAGGGTATTGAAGTAAGGGAGGCACATTCTGCCATCGTGGAATTCACATGCATCGAACTTCTCTGTGGAGAAAGAAACCTTTGCGTATATGGCAGTATCCCTAAAGAAGTGACCAGGAGTTTGGAAAAAAAGTACTATCCCTGATCAAGTTCAACACCACACCTCTGATCAAATAAGTACTCAAAGGGAACTCCGATCTCCCTATAAGTTCCCCGCAGAGTTTATACTTCTTTAATCCCAACAGGATTTTAGAAGTTATCTGTGGAATAATAATCCGACACCTCCGACGGCTAAGGATAGAGGAAAAAGTTGGCTTTTAAGCCCAACGAAAAATCCTCGACAACTCATCATACAGAGGGGAATTGTATGGCTAGCCCAATTCAAATGGTAGTTGGTAAAGCATATCAAATCCGTTGACAGCTGAAGGTTTTCTTAAAACCTTACGGGACCTGATCCCACCTTTCCCTCCAAAATCCCTTACCAATTCTCATCCATGGAATGGTAGGACCACAAAAAGCCTGTGACTGTTTCCCCAGCGAAATAATCATAGATCAAATATGTCAAGTTAACATTATACCTCTGGCATATTCACTGTTAAGTTAATATTAAACCTCTAACAGTGATTTCCTTAATTTTCCAGTGGAATAAATTACAAGTCGAATCAATCATGTTAACATTACACCTCTGATAGTAAGACTTTGATGTATCCCCAAGGGGTAAAATATCAACTTGTCAATTCTCTTCAATAGAATGACAAGTCCACTCAAAATACTGTTATGTTCAAAATCACACCTCTAACAGTAGATAAATCCCGGTCAAGTTAATATTACACCTCTGACCAAAATTTCAACTTGTCAGTCCTCTTCAAAAGGATGACGAGTCCACCAAACTGCTCAAATCACAAAATCTCTCGGTCAAGTTAATACTACACTTCTGACCAAAGTTGCTCATGTTGCAATATAAATCACTGTTAAGTTAACACTACACCTATGACAGCGATTCTGTCGATTTTCCCACAGGAAACGAAACACTTAATGTCAAGTTAATATCACACCTCTGGCATATATTTCATTGTTAAGTTAATACTATACCTATGACAATGATCTTTCTCGAGCTTTCTTTCCAAAGCTGAGATGTCAAATGTTAAGTTAAACATCACACCTCTAGCATGCATTTCATTGTTCAGTTAACATTACACCTATGATAATGATCTTCTCTCAATTTTCTCAGTGAAAATGAGACTTTTGTGTGATACTAAGTTTATATCACACCTCTAGCACACATCTTTGTCAAGTTAATATCACACCTCTGACAATTCAATTTGCTCAAATTGTAAATTCAAAACCCGTCACGTTAACATTACACCTCTGATGATAAAAATCTCTGTGGATCTTTAACAAATCCAATCCCACTTATCATTTTCCCTAATAGAATGACAGGTCCACTTAAGTTGCATAGATCATAAAAGCAATGCTGTTATGTTAATATCACACCTCTAACAGTAACTTTACATTTCATTGATTCCCAGCAGAGTTTTAGTCATGTTAACACTAAACTTCTGACGATAGACTCAGACATAATTCCTGGCGGATCAAACTCCACTTGTTATTCTCATCAATAGAATAGCAAGTCCACAAAACTTGTCCAAAACACAAGTCTAGATCTCACTGTTAAGTTAACATCACACCTCTGACAGTAACCTTCTCAAACTCCTCAGTAGAGTTATTTAATTTGCTAAGTTAATATCACACCTCTGGCAATTAAAACTCTTTCAAAGAAGCTTTGACCGTGACCTTCACGTCTTAACGAACTTAAAAGTCGCGTCTCAACAGCAATAAAGGTTGTGTCTCTACAGCAATTGAGAACCGCGTCTCTATAACAATTGAGAATCGCGTTTCTACTTTGGTGAAGTTCGTGTCTCCACTTGATCAGTGTGCCAGAACTGTGTCCTCTCCCTTCAAATACAAGCAGTATGTCTCTACTTCTGCAATCAGTTCAATAGTACACTGACAAGAGTAATCGACAACTCCATCAGTTTAACAGTACACCAAGCAAACCAGTGCTTATAACATGTGTTAGACTGCGTTTCTAAGACACTTGTGATAATCTTTCCTGGAGGCTTCAAGAAGTTCGACAGTGCACTCATGAAGTTCACCATCCAGACGGGATCGAGCTCAAGGCACCCCAGAAGACTACCCGCAGAAGAATGCTAGTCTGACTATGGAAGCCTAGATCCAATCAAAGTCCAAAGTATTTCGAAATTTGTCCCAGTCAATCGCGGAATATTAAAAATTTTGGAGGCGGTTCTGTAGGCTATCAAAAAATTACTAAGGACAAAGCCTCAGACGCGGATCTCACGTTCTCTGTCAGACGCGGAGGTCGAATTCCAATCTCAGACGTGGATGTCACCAGACGCCGACCTCGCATCCTTTGTCCAACACGGAGGTCGTATTCTAATCTCAGACGCGGAGGTCGCCAGATGCAGACCTCGCATCCTTTGTCAGATGCGGAGGTCGCCAGACGCAGACCTCGCGTCCTTTGTCAGACGCGGAGGTCGCCAGACGCAGACCTCGCATCCTTTGTCAGACGTGGAGGTCGTCAGATGCGGAGGTCGCATTTTAACTCAAACGCGAGCCTGAGCAGTTCCGCATTCCAACACAGACGCGAGCCTGTGAGCTCCGCGTCTCAATATCAGAGTAAGGTTCGCGTTCAGCGCGCGAGACCTGCATTTCTGCTGTAACTGACAGCCATGAACTTGGTCAGTTACACCCCATTTTCTCTCCACATAATGGGGAATAACTTTCTATTATGGAGAGATTTAAAGAGTTGGTTATACCCCCCATTATGGAGAGATTTAAGGGGATGGTTATACCCCAATTCCTCTATATTCCTCTATAAATAGCTATGAATAGCTAGAGGAGAGGGAGGCTCTGGAAGGGGACCTCTAAAAAAAGGGACTGACGATGAGAGTCCTGGTGGAGGAATTCAAGAAGCCATAGGTAAGGGAGAGAGCTACCTCAGCAGAGTTTGGCCTGAAGCTCTTGTAGCCTAGAAAGAATTCAACTCTTTTTATTAACTTGTTGAGTGTAAGTTCTTTAAATCTCTTTGAGATTCTATTACTGATAGGAGTTGTGCTACTCCACCAGTTGATCCAAAGAGAGGATTCACAAGAGAAATTTGATGTTCGGCCGGTCAACGGAGAACAAGACTCACTCTCCATCGCCAAATGAAGAACCAGCTTTAAATAAAGAGGAGAATCAATCAAAATATCTCCTCTCTTTTGTAATCGGATTGTATCCATCGTAATCTTCTATTCAATTAAAAGAATTTTGCAATTGTGATTTTTCTGACGCGTACAAAAGGTAGAGATTGATTAAATTGAGCAACAATGAAGAAAAGTGAGAGAATCACATTGACTGTCACGCTCAATACAACTCTCTTTAAAGAAAATTACATTTAGTGTCACTCTAATATAATACTTCCTCTCTTTTTGTTCATAAAGCACTCTAATCTAAGCTATAAAGAATTAAAATTACATGTAAAATGAAAAAGAAAACCTAAAATAAAGCAACTGACTAATTCTAACTCTCTACTGGAGTAGTGCCCCTTTGCCTTCAGAAATATAGGTATTTATAACAAAACTGGATAAGGGAGAGCGTACGAAGATAGGGGAAAATCTCTTGCCTAACAAAAAAGATCTTCTGGTAAGATTGAGATAAGGTTGGAGATAAATTTTTATTGTATCCCTTGATCTTTAGTAAGATTGTATCTTATCTCTCTGAATCTTCTGAATATACATCCTAATCCTTTAGATATCCCTTTGTATATTGATAGGGTTGCCTTTGGACTTCTGAATTTACCTCTATCTCCTTGATTTTCCAGCTAATAAAATAAATCTAACTAAATTTTATTTAATTGGATTAGATTTGTGATGATCTTCAGCTAACCAATAGATCCATATAAATCTAATTTAATCAGTATTTATTTGGTTTATCTTCTCTCCGTTCATTAATCATATCCTACATGAATTAAACATTAAGACAAGATGATTAGCAGATTTACTACAAGATAAGTGTAAGAATATACTAATAAATAATGCAATATACGTGTACGATCAGCTTCTGTTTTACCGGCTTGGCGTCTGTCTTAATGGAGAGCTTGTGGCAGATGACCTTGGGGTCACTTCCGGGCATATAGGTGGGAGATGCGAATACGTCTGAATTTTTCAATAAGAATTATTTGAACAATATCTTCTCGCGAGGGTGCAAACCTGAGCTTATCCGGAGGGTCTGCTCAGGGTGTCTCAAATCTACTCTGAATGTCTCGGGCTCGTTCTTGGTATTATTGTCGGGGTTTCCCAGCTCGGCAAATGAGTCAGGATCTCAGCTTTCACCGTACTATGATTGCTATTGTTAAGCAACCCTTTTTTGATTCTTGCCGATAGGAGAGTCTTTACTAAGACCTTCTCGGGGGGTCTTTTATGCCCATCCTGACCTCTTTCGAGCCACTGCATCTACCATCCTCGCATCGCTTGGTCACCCTTGATATTGGCCATTCCGGATGGTGTGAGATATTTCACAGCTGATGATGGGTAGATGGGACTGCTCTCATCATGTGGATCTAGGTCTCCCGAGGATGACGTTGTAGGGGGATTGGATGTCTAGGACACAGAATTCCATGATGACATTGAAAGGGTTAGCATGAACTAGGAACTCGACCGTGTCGGGGGAGCGTGCTTCGCTCCCGTCAAAGTTGTAGAGGAGCGACTGCATCCAAGGGTTGATCAGCTTTTGGGCCTACTCGGAAGTGTCCTCCATTTGATCTAGGGCGTGGCCATAAAGGATGTTGACACTACTCTCCTATCCACCAAGATTTTTAACACTTTGCAGCATCCAACATGTACTGTCACGACCAAGGCGTCGTTGCGCAGAAAGTGCACGGAATAGGTGTATTCTTTTGAGAAAGAGATAGGCTTGCCAGAAGAAGTAGGAAGGCGAGTCACTATTACTGGGTAGTTGTCTCTCTGAGGTTATTGATGTAGATGGTCTTCTCCTTAGTGGTAGTGCCTTCCATTGGGGAGTTCCCGAAGATAGCGTTTACTTCCCATTGGACGAGGGTGTTGCTCTGGTGTTCATCAATGGTCTCGAGTTACCTTTGCACCTAGTCTCTGAGGGTAGTCCGGGGTTGAGGATAAATTCTCAGAGATATCTCTTATTTACCAGGTCCTGAAGGTGTCATCGGAGGGTTCGACAGTCCACTGTGCGGTGGCCCCTCCCTTCGTGAAAGGCACAGTAGTCTGAAGATCCAGGTCTTTTGGGTTAGGTGTGAGAGGTTTGGTCAGACGCTTGAACCATGGCTAGTCCTTGTAGCATTGAAGACGTGATTGATAGGTGCTCTAAATGAGATGGGGTCGAGGTCCACTTCGTTTCCCATGCTGGGTTCAGCAGCACGCCTGGAAGGCTTTAGGATAGCGACGGAGTTGTGGTTCGGATTCTTCCTCGGAGGGAACTGTAGCTTCGGCCTCTCGACCTTGGGCCCTTGTCTCATGGGGTGAATGGATGTGGCCCTAATTCTCTTCTATCTGGATGTACTTCTATGCTAGGATGAGTATATCCCTCATTTTCGGGACATCATTCTTCACCGGATACTTGTAGAAGAGGTTTGTAACTTATAGCCCGCTGATGAAGGCGGACACGACTACATCCTCATTAGAATTGTATATTAGGGCCATCTAGCTCTAGAAATAGTTGACGTACTCTCCTCGAATTTCATCTTGACCATGAGAAGGTGGTTGTTGTTCCTCTAGAATTCCCTCTGAAAGGCAAATTTGTTGAAGAATGCGTCATTCATGTCGTAAAAGTTCTGGAGTAAGTTCCCTGGGAGGGAATAAAACCAGTGGTAGGCATTGCCTTTGAGGCTCCATTTTTTTCCTAATACTAGCGTAGATGTAGGAGGGGTTGGAGGTTCCTAAGTAGTGGTCGAAAGTCGGCATCATGAACTTCTTCAGGAAGCGGAGCGTGGTAATTTCCTTCGACAATGGTGAGTCAGAGGGTCTCAGCCCGCTGTACTTCATTCCCTTCGAAAACTGCTGGCCTGCTTGATTGCCGCTTGTGGACCATATCTATGAAGTCCTTTATGCGAGGGAATTTTGGCGTTAGGGAACGTTCTGAGTTCCTAGAGTCAATACCCTCTTCATAGTTCTCCGACCGGCTGCACCTTAAGCTTCCGGAGGAGTGTGCGAATCCCCGAGTATGTGGTGGTGACGGGAGAGTCTGCACATTTCTTCTCGTGGTAGGGGAAGGTTGTGACTTGTGCCACGTCCCGATTTGCTTGAGCAATCACGCTTGGATGCGGCCTGGCGCTTTTTCATGAGCAGCCGCTTCACGCAGCCGGATTATCTCTGTTTGATGGCCCTCCATCTGACTCCACATGGTGAAAAGCATCCAAAGAAGTTGTTCGCCGTTGAGATAGGGCTTGGGTTCCACGGTCTGCATCCAAAGTGGTGAGACGTCATTAGAATGCGAATCTTTAGTGTCGGAGATGTGGACGTCGGATAGGTTGGGCCGACAGTCCACAGACTCGTCGCTGATCGGGAAAAATCACGCACGAAAAGTGTATGTATTGAAATCAATATTTAAAGTGTGTGTGCTTTGGCTTCCTCGATACTTCCGTTATAGCATAGAGGCTAAACAGGTCAAATCCACAAGGACAAGAAGCGATAGAAGCTTTACCAGTTCATTCACGTATGTGTTAAAGTTTCTTTTATGTTTTAAAGAATGAAAAGAGAAGAGTACAGTGAAACACGAAGAAGTGGGAAACATAGAAGAAATGATTTTTGTGATTTTGATATATTTTTAAAATAAAGTAAAAAGGAAAGAAAACCCATGTCTACTAAGTACTAATGGATCCACTAACCATGTTAACCTCTTAGTGATAGTTGCCTTACATGTATAATTGGCCATCACTAGTCCTTAGTTCAAGAGCTTTCAAAGCATAACCCATACGATAACTTTCACATCCAAACTCAACAAAACAAGAGCAAGCTATACTTAAACCATCAAAATTAAACAAGAGTAAGCATGGAGTAAAGTAATTTTAGGTTGTTAGAGAGTTATGATGTCAGAGTGTTAGAATCCATCATCATGAGCCATCAATGGCTCTTGCAAGAGCAAGGCCAAGTAGAGGCTATTAGATTCATGTGGATTATCAAGTAAGAAGTTAGCAAGTTAGTGGTTAGTAGTTAGTTGCCATGAGAGAAAATTAGCCAGACATGTAAAAGGAGTTAGAGAAGAAAATAAAAAGAGATAAAGAGAGAATCTTTCATAACTTGTCACCTTTTATTACAAGCACTCTTGCTTTCCAACCATGTACCACTCTCTCTCCTATTACAAGATTTAAAAGAAATGAAAAATACAAAGAGGAAGAAGAAGAACTAACCTAAACTACCCTAAACTATAACATGGAAAGAAAACTACACTACTCTCTGCATATCTCCATCTGAAGAACCCCAGGAGAG
Source organism: Agave tequilana (assembly GCA_038442645.1). Lineage (NCBI taxonomy): Eukaryota > Viridiplantae > Streptophyta > Magnoliopsida > Asparagales > Asparagaceae > Agave > Agave tequilana. The sequence continues at coordinate 83,649 of JAVJIF010019962.1, read as the reverse complement.
TATTTATAGGCACCAGAAGAAAGGGGGCCAGGGGGACATACCCTGGCCCAAAGCGCTGGGCGGCCGCGCCAGTACGGCCGTGGAAACAAAGCCAGAGCCACGTTTTCACGGGTGTACTGGCGCGCGCAGCGCTGCCTACTACGCATTGTCGCGTCGGTCACTTGTCGGCTGCAGGTCCTGGTTTCTGGTTTTGGGCCCCTGGTTTTGACAGAATCACCCTCCTAGGTCAATGGCTATCTTTATAGGCCTTTAATCACCAATTAAATGGTGATTTTAAGTCTTCTTCTTCATTTCATGCCATGGACCTAGAAACACACAAGAGAGGTATTATTAGCAGAATTTAATATTAAATAATTGTGAAGATGTGGTATGAAATATGCAGTTTTAGAGACTAATCAGTCGCTTCAATAGTTTTACCCTTTCCTTTGGATCGGCGAAGGAGGCAACTGTAGCTTGGGTGACACTCTTCCTGGAGCGAGCCATAGCAATCGTGCGCGGCTGATTAGAGGAAGGGGTAGGGTATTGGACAGCGAGAGATCTCAAGGGTATGGTTTCAATTCTCTCAATGAAAGCACCAAATGCAGTGGGTAAATTCCTAAGTGTTGACCCAAGGGTACACTCTCCAGTTTTGTTTTGATGATTACAAACCACATGATGTTATTCGATACAAATTAGGTTTGTGTGTTTCTACATATTTCAAGTTCTAAGAATATTGTTGGTGTATTCTTCCTCAAAAGGAAGGTATTCTAATCTCAAGATCACTCAAGGGAAGGGTTTGAGTTTGGACGATCAAGATTCGCATTTTGAAGAAGCCCTCTTGAAGATTGCTTGAAAGCATAGAGTACAATTATAATATAATAGAATGTTTAAAGTATAGTATGTAGAATTATTGCTCAAGAAGTCACACACACAAAATACAAGTTTTCAAAATACGAGTTTTGACATCAAGTTTTTCTCATTTTGGTATTTTATAAGGTTTGGTATTTATACATGTCTCATATTTTTTCAAATTTACATAGCCAGTTTATATCATATACCTCATAGTTTATGTATTGCCAAAATACTTTTCAAACCAATACAAAAATTTTGAAAATAAGTTTGATTCAAAGACTATTTCAAAAACTGTTTTTATGCCAGCTCGGTCAACCGGACGGTCAACCGGGCGGTCGACCGGATCTCGTGGCCATGTCTTTGTCTATGCTGTGCATGTTTGTCGGATGATCGACCGGTCGATCGGCAACCCTAGCGGTCGACTGGGTATAGCAGTCGACTGGGTGGTCGACCGATTGATAAGCCTTTGATCTCGGTCGAGACCGGTCGACCAACTGAAGTCCAATGGATAGTTCAAAATTTTGAACAGCCGGTCGACCAAAGTTCTGTCAAAGTTACAGTAACGATTAGCTTTTAAAAATCTTATTTTTTTAACTTATTCTCCAATGGGTATTTTGCTCTTTTTGAGTATAATCTCTCTCCTAATGACCTGATAGGCTCTTCTAACAGTGTTTTATCATTTCCCTATATATATGGTTCATTTATAGAGGATTACTAACAAGTTTTTATTCAGAAACATTTGAAAAATCAATTTTATTCAAAAGAAAAGATTTCAAGTTTTCTTGCTTCAAGTGCTCTCATTTCACAACCAATTTCTATAAGTTTTCAGCTCTTAAATTGATTCATTTCAAATGATTTTCTCTTTCACAAACTTCTTGAGCATTATCTCACATCAAATATTATAGGAAGTTATAAAATAGATTGTTTATGATCTTTGTGGTTACCAAGAGTTTGTAAACCTCATTAGCTTTGTGCTACCACTTGTGTAGAGGATTGAGAGTTGGAGTTGTATATTTGGTCTTGTGTAGACCATTGTAGTTCCTTTATGGAGGCTCCTTTGTGAAAAGATCCTTAGTGGATAGTGAAATTCTTCACGCGGTGAAGGCAGGGACATAGAACTTGGTGCTCGAACCTCGAAATAAATTATTTGTATTTGCAATTGCTTTCTTTCTTGCTCTAACTTGCTATTGTTTACACTCGTGTTTTAAATTCATTTCTACTTGCTATTCATTACTAGCATCATTTTTACTTGTCAGTTTTACTCTCTAAATCAAGAATGTAATTGAGCACCTTAACTCATTGTCTAGAGGAACATAGAAGAGAAGTTCTAGAGCCCTTCATAGGAATTCCGGCTTCTCTTCTTGATTTGAGTTGATCTTTTGCATCATTCATTTCATAAATTGTTGCATTTCCATTTATTGACTATGAGATTAGCACTACACTTATTCACCCCCATCTAGGTGTACTTTCAATTGGTATCAGAGTCTCAAACTCTAGTTTTTGGTTTAGCCACCTTAGAGAGATCCTTTGCTAATCACTCGTTCATTTGCACTATTTGCTTGATTTGACACTAGTTTACATGGCCAAAGTTATTAAGACTCCACCCAAGTTTGATGGCCTTAATTTTCTTATATGGAAAGTTAAGATGACAGTTTTCTTACAATCTCTAGGTAGTTGGGTTACAAAGGCGGTATCTAAACCATTTAGTGTACCCAATGATGATGAAGCCACTTGGTTCGAAATTACCACCAAGGAGTTTGATACAAATGCTAAAGCACACTATGCCTTACTTCAAGCCTTGAATGATGGTGATATTACTAGGGTAATTCATTGCAAATTCGAATTTGAGATTTGGTCATACGTGGTTGTCACACACGAGGGGACTTCATAAGTCAAGAGAGTTAAGATTGATCTCTTGCATTTCTAATATGAGAATTTTTTTATGAATGAAGATGAATTCTTTGATGATATGATTACAAAGTTTACTAAGATTACTAATGGTCTTGCTTCTTTAGGTGATGAGATTGACAATGACTAAAAAATAAGAAAGGAGATTCGTGCACTTCCGCCATCTTGGGAGGTCAAGTTTACAACTTTAAAGGGCTTAATGACAAAGAGGAGATGAAGCTTATTGATTTCACTGGGAATCTAAAAACCCATGAGATGAAAAGAAAGACTAGAGAGGAGAAGCACCCAAAAAAAAAGACTCTTGCTTTCAAATCCACTCCTACTATTTTCAATTGTGAAGATGATGACCAAGTAGATGATGAAGATTTGTCCCTTCTTGTAAAAAATTTAGAAGGATGTACAACAAAGTCAAATTCAACAACCGAAGAAGATGGCAAAGGAAGGAAGAGAAGAAGATAGTATGCTACAATTGCTGGAAATCCAGACATGTCATTGCCGAGTGCCCGGATACAAAGAGCAAACCCACTACCTTCAAGAAGCCCTACAAAAAGAAGGCCTTGAAAGCAACATGGAATTCAGAGGACGATTCCAAAAGAAGAGTGAACACGACCAATGCGTGTTTTATGGCAAATGAGAACACACCCAAGATAACTTCCGAATCTCCTGATAAATGTGAATTGTCCATGGATGAACTGGGAGAAACTTTTGAGGAACTTTCCAGCAACTATGATTTTCTCAAAAAGAAGTATTTAAAAATAAAAAAAGAAAATGAACTTCTTCAAAATGAATTAGTTGTTATTTCAAAAGAAAAAGAAATTTTGTCTTCCACACTTGAAAAGACACAAAAAGATTTTGATGCACACAAAATTTCTTACAAAGCACAATTTCCAATCATTGATTAAAATGAGATTTTCCTTTGAAAAACAAAATTGATACTTTGAGTAATATTTTGAAAAGTGTGAATTTGATAAGACTAGATTAGAGGCTATGTTTCCAAAAAGGCAAACTCAAAGGAAACATCATGTTTCATACACACACCATCATGCTCACACTCCACAATCACAAGCACAACATGTACACCATGCTACACATGCTTATCATGCACACACAAATGCACATGTACATCATGCTCACACACATCATGCATTTTTATATGCCAAGGTGTACGCATGCACCTATTGTGGTTGAAAAGGTCATTTGGCTAAGTTTTGTTATGATAGATTGAATGCATCAAATAGTCATGTTTGAGTTCGAAAGACTAACATTTTAGGGCCCAAGAAAGTTTGGGTATCAAAATTAACTCTTACTCTAGATGATATAGATACACACTAAGACTCCAAGACGTAGGGAGCGGTGGTACCTTGATAGTGGTTGCTCAAGGCACATGACTTGAGATATCAACAACTTTGCAACCCTATCAAGGTATCAAGAAGGTGGCATCGTCACCTTTGGAGATGATTCAAAGCGCAAAATCGTTAGCATAGGTAATATCAATGTTGGCTCATCTCCTTTAATTGAAAATATAATTTTGGTAGAAAGAATATAATTTATTAAGCATTAGTCAACTTTATAACAAAGGCTTAAGGGTTATTTTTGATGACTCTATTTGTGATGCTTTAGACAAGAAATCAAATACTTGTGTTCTTTTCGATTTTCATGAAAACAATATTATATGATTGACTGCTAAATTTGAATTGTAATGCCACTTGTTTGAATACTTTTATGAAGATTCTTGGTTATAGCATATAAGACTAAGTCATATATTTTTTTACCATCTATCCCGAATTAATCCTAAGGAATCGGTGAAGGGTATTCCTTACTTGAAATTTGAAAAGGATCACATTTGTGATGCATGCCAACTTGGGTAACAAATCAAGTCCTCTTTCAAATCAATCAAGGATATCATGACATCTAGATCTCTAGAATTGATACATATAGATTTGTTTGACCCAATTAAAACCTGAAGTCTCAGTGATAACTATTTTTTTTGTTTTAGTTGATGATTTCTCAAGGTTTGCATTGGATTTTTTAGAACATAAATATTGTTGGCCTAAGGTTACAATCACCCGGTTTTTGAGTTTTGATGATTACAAAACATATATAGTTATTTGTACTAATCATATTTTAGTGTTTAAGTGTGTTTCAGGGTTCTAAGGATTCAAGAGGTGTTCTTCCCTAAAGGAAGGTATTTTTGACTCAAGTTGACTCAATTCGGGTTCAAGGATTCAAGCTATACAACATTCCATATGGAGAAGTCCAAATTTGAAGATCATGTAGTCACCTAGAACCTTTGTAAGAATTAGTTTGTTAAAGAATGAGGTTATGATAAGTTGGCTCAAGAAAACACACACACACTTTCATTTTTCAAAATACGGTTTTTGTTTTGGATAGTTGGATTAGGTGCATGTCTTGGTTATTATACATGTCTCTAATATTTTATATTTTTACATCTATTTATGTCATGTATACCAACCCTTATAGCATGCTACTTAATCATATAGTCATTTAAAATTATTTTAAAAATTCTCCTAAGTTCAAATTTTTTCCTATAAAAAATACTGTTTCAGGCCCTACGGTCGACCGGGCGGTCGACCGCATCCATTTCAGGCCTGATCGGTCGACCGCACCGATTAACTGGACCTTGTGGTTTTGGCGTGCACGTTTGTGCACGTCTGCCGGTCGACCGGACCGGTCGACCGACTGACTGACCCTTGCTCTCGGGTTTTACGGTCGACCGGGCCAGTCGACCGACAGAACAAATTTGTGTTTTTTGGTCGACCGACCGGTCGACCGTGTCCAATGGCTAGTTGGCCAGTTAGACTGCCGGTCGACCAGGCCGTCGACCGACAGCCGCCAGCAGCCCCAACGGCTAGTTTCTTGAGTTTTGTTTTCTTGATTTGATTGCGATGTTTGTGTCAGCTATTCCTGAATTTCTGGAGGCTAATTCCTGACCTATTAAACTAGTTTAAATGATAATTTGCTCATGACAAATCCGTATAAATAGATGGCATTGGTCCCTTGTTAAAATGAAGAAAAATCCCCATTGTTTAAGTTTCCAAAAAGAAAGAAAAGTTTTTAAAGTTCTCACTTTCTAAAGTGCATTCTTGGTTAAATTTTTCAGTTGTTTTCAAGCTATTTCTTACTACTTTACAACTAATTTTCTCACTTCACTTCTTGAGCCAAAAATCTTTCCCATTCTATAAGGAGTTGTAAAAGAGAAGTTTGTGGTCTTTTTGATCACCTTGTTAATTGTACTTTCTTTGTGTTGAGATCCCTCTTGTGTAGAGGATTGGATTGGTGGGAGTTCGGTACTCCAGTCTTGTGTAGACCTCTTGTAATTCTCTTTGCGGATTTAGTGAAAATCCTTCACAGTGGTGGAGGCGGGGACGTAGAGCGGTGGCTCGAACCTCGAAACAAATTTCTTGTGTTTGCGATTAGTTTCCTTATTACTTTTTATTGCTTTACTTTTCTATCTTGTGATATCTTTTGTTTGCACCTTATTGCACCCATTTCATTTACTTGCATTTTCGGTCTTTACTCATCTCAACAAGAAAGCAATTACGCGCCTCAACTCATAATCTAGAGGAATCAAAGAGGAGAAGTTCTAGAGCCCTTCATGGGGAATTCAGCTTCAATTTCTTGTTTTGAGTGACCGGTTGCATCATATACACATGCTTGTTTAAAAAGATCATTAGATTAGCATTAACACCTATTCACCCCCCCCCCCTCTAGGTGTTTTTCAATGAAACTTTTTTGCATTTTTATGTTTTTAGAAAAAGGGTTGAAAAGAAAAGATTTTTCAATTTATGCATAAGAAGTGATAGAGGTGGTGAGTTCATCAATCATTTCTTTATCACTTACTGTGAAGAAAATAGAATTAAGCATGAATTGTCTTGTTCTAGAACTCCACAACAAAATGGGGTTGTTAACGGAAGAATCGTACTCAAGAGATGGCAAGGACAATGATTAGTGAATATAGACTCCCTCAATATTTATAGGCCGAGGCCATAAACACTTCATGTTACATTAAGAATTGAATTTGTTTTTGCAAGAATTTTAATAAAACTCCCTTTGAGATTTACTATTTGAGAAAACCTAATGTTTCCTATTTCATAGTTTTTGGTTGCAAATGTTTTGTTTTGAACACCAAAGGTAACTTAGGTAAAGTTGATGTCAAGTCTTTTAAAAACTATATTTGTTGGGTACCAAATACTAGTAAGGCTTATAGCTTCTTCAATAAATCAATTATGACTATTGAAGAGTCTATGCACGTGAAGTTTAAAGAATCTAACTCTCTTGCGAAGAATATTGTAGAGATTGATTCTTTAGGTAAAGATTTTGAAAAGATTTTCATGAAAGATTCATCGGCTCAAGAGGAGGATGACATGAAAAAGGATGACACAAATGGCAAAGCTCAAGGTGTAGAAGTGGATTCAACTCAACCACTTCCGAAGGATTAGAGATTTTCTACAAATCATCCCAAGGATCTCATCATAGGTGACATATCCAAAGGGCACTACTCGCTCCAAACTTCATCATATAGGTGGCCATTTTATATTTATGTCTCATATTGAGCTTAAGAACATCCTCAAAGTTGAAGTGACTCATATTGGTTGCTTGTCTTGCAAGAACAGCTTAATCAATTTGAGGAAAACTAAGTTTAGCATCTTATTCCTAAACCCCATGATAGACTAACTATTGGTACTAAATAGATCCTTAGAAATAGGTTGGATTGATGAAAATGTTATTAGGAATAAAGGTAGGTTAGTGACACAAGGTTACACCAAAAGTGAAGGAATTGATTTTGAGAAAACCTTTGCACCTGTAGCACAGCTTGAAGCCATACGGATGACACTTGCTTTTATTTCATTCAAAGATTTTAAACTATTTCAAATGGATGTTTAAAAGTATATTTTTAAATAGTTTCATTGAGGAGGAGGTGTATGTTGAACAACCCCCCGGGTTTGTTGATCCTACACACCGGATTTTGTTTTAAACTTGAAAAGGTTTTATATAGTTTGAAATAAGCTCCAAGAGCTTGGTATGAAAGATTGAGTACTTTTCTTATTTTAAATGGTTTTGTTAAAGAGAAAGTTCATATTATCTTGTTTACAAAGCACATAGATGATGATTTCTTAATAGTGCAAATATATATTGATGAAATTATTTTTGGATCTACTAATGAAAAGCTTTATAAGAAATTTGATTCACGCATGAAGAAAGAGTTTGAAATGAATATGATGGGGAGCTCAACTATTTTCTTGGACTCCAAATCAAGCAAAGGTGTGATGAGATCTTCATCAATCAAGCTAAGTATACAAGAGAACTTATCAAGAAATTGGGCTTGAAGATGCAAAGATATGCGAGACTCCCATTACTACCACAACGAAGCTTGACAAAGATGAACAAGGAAAAAACATTGATATTAAACTCTAACGCAGTATGATTAGTAGTTTGCTTTACTTGACAGCTAGTGGGCTGGATTTCATGTTTAGTGTGTGTTCATGTGCTAGATTTCAATCTTGTTCTAAAAAGTCTCACTTAATTACCATAAAACTAATTATTAGATATCTAAATAGCACTATTGGAATAGGCTTGTGGTATCCGAAGACCGGACAATCTCTATGATGAGTTATTCGGATGTTGACTATGCTGGTTGTAGAGTGGATAAGAAGAGCATTAGTAGAACGTGATAATTTTTAGGAAATTGCCTCGTTTCATGGTCTTCCAAGAAACAAAATTTCGTAGCCCTCTTAATCGCAAAGGCGAAGTATGTTGCAGCCGGGGCATGTTGTGCACAAGTCCTTTGGATAAAACATTCTCTCCTTATTTATGATTTGCATTTTGATCATATTAAAATATTTTGTGATAAAGCTAGTATCATTCATATGACCAAGAATGTAAATCAACATAGTAAGACCAAGCACATAGAGATTAGATATCACTTTCTTCGAGATCATTGTAAGAAAGGAGATATTAAGTTGACTATGTTTCTATCGATTTTCAATTTTCGGATACTTTACTAAACTACATGATCTTAATAGATTTTCTTTCATTGTGGTGAATTGAATGTTTGCACTATGGTACCATGAGTTTTTCAAATTATTGTTTGTTTTGGTATTTATATTTGATTTTTTTGTGTTTACTTTAAATTGGTTTGATTTAGCTCATTTTAAAAAAAATTGGTATCAACAATGATAGACTTTCAATATTCATTGTATTGGTATCTACTAGTTTTAATTGATTTTTGAGTCCCTTTTTGATTTATGACAAAAAAGGAAAGTGAAAGTACATCTAGAAGGGGGTGAATAGGTATAGTTCTAGTCTAATAGTCAATAATGCGGAATTAAAAACTTTTACACTACCACAATAGATATCCAAAGAGTGAAGCTGAATTTTCGATGAAGGGCTCTAGAACTTCTCCTCAAAGTTTCTCTTTTATAAGAGTTGAGCTGCTTCAATAGCTATCTTGGATAAATACAAGTGTGAACATAAGAACAATACCAAGCATGTATAGATGAACAATAATAGCAATGCAAGATATAAAGAGAATAGAGGTTGGAAAGATAGCCAAACGCAAACACAAGGATATGTTTCGAGGTTTGAGCACCAAGCTTTACGTCCCCGCCTTCGCCGTGCGATGGATTTCCACTATCTCCACAAAGGATACAACCCTTACATAAGAGGTGAGCGCAAATCCAAGGCAGAAAGCTAATGCATAAAGCAAGTCATCTCTACACAAGAGGAAAAGTACAAAGCAATGAAAAAGGTTTTACAACACTTGGTAATAATAAAGATCACAAATAACACCTCTCACAATACAAGATCCTAGAGGATAGATTTTACAATAAATAGCTTAGGCTTGTGAGAAAACAAAGATTTTGTAAAAGAAGCGCAAAAGAGAACACTGGGAAAACTTCTTGAATGATATAGAATTGAAAAATTGAAAACTTGAATTTTCTAAATTTGTTTTCTTTGATTTCCAAAAACTTTGAAACAAATGAGAAGACGTAGATTTTGAGGCCTAAAAACTTGTTTGAAAACTCAGTTGAATGTAAGAAAAATAGCTATTGAAAATCTTCTCTAACTCACCCAAAAATCTCATATTTATAGGCTAAGAAAAACAAATCATTGAAGTTCAAAAAGTGTCAAAATGGCCTGTCAGTTGATTGCCCAATCGAATGACCAATGGTCATGTTTTTTACCGTTAGAGTCAGGTGGTCGACCGGCCGGTCGACAGACCAGAGCCCAATTTGTGCAATAGGTCAAATTTGAGTATAGTTTTGAAGTCTAAAACATTCAAATTTAGAAATAAGTATATAGGAAACATTTGTAGATAATTAAGTTTTCTTTCTAATGCAACTTACTTAAAATCAATCTGATATCAAAGTTAAAAGATATGAGCAAAAAAACTAAATGTGTCAAATCAGAAAATAGTAAACTATTTTTAGAACATGAACTGATTTCAAATCAATATTTGACATTTAAACGATTGAATTAGACAATGATTATAGAATAAGAAATTTAGTCCTGAAAGTTATCTTTGTGATTCAACTTGAATCATATTGATTGAATTAAAATAAAAAGTTATATTTAAAATATTGAAAGAGTGTCAAGCAAATCAGCAGAACGGTCGACGGTCGGTCGACCGGCACTTCAAAATTCTGAACTAGTCGCTAGGCATTGGTCGACCGCCCGATCGGCCGAGCCAAATAGAGACTTGGGTGTCAGTCAGTCGATGCTCGATCGACCGCTAGGTTTGTCGGTCGACTGGTCAGTTATCCGATAAACATTCACAACGTGCACATGTGAATACCTAAAAACAGCCAAAAGGCTCGGTCGACTGCCCGGTTGACCGACTAGGCCTAGAAAACACTTTTCAGATAATTTTTGAAAATCAAACTCATTTTTAAATATTTTGTATTGGTCTAAAAAATATTTGCAATACATAGGCTATGAGATACATGTTTGAAACATGATATAAAAATTTGAAAATTTTTAGACAAGTATCAAAAACTAATCCTTGTAAAAATACCAAAACTGAAAAACTAGATATGAAAGCTTTGGGGGGGGGGGGGGGTGTGTAAGCTTGAGCACTCAAAACTAATTTATTCTTTACAAGAGATCTAAACTTACAAACTATAGATAAGTCTTCTTGTAAATCTTCTTCTCCAAGTAGACTTGATCCAAACGTGATTCTCTGAGCTAGACTCTATCTTGAGTACTGGATATGTTCTATAAGCTTGAAATTAGTGTTATAACTACATGAGTTAGTCATCATCAAAACTCAAGCGATGGGCTTTTGGGCCAACAATCTCCCCCTTTTTGATGATGACAAAACTCACGGAGTTATATATGCTGAATAGAGAAAAGTTTTGTAAAAGCTCCCTCTTAACTCATATATAGCATAAAATATATAGATATTCAATGTAAGCTCATAGATACCAAACAAATCGAATATAAACACACATATATAAGCTTGCATATATACTCTAAAATCCTCTCCTTTTTTGTCAATTCATTAAAAAGGGTACACAAAATAAAGTACATGTATATGCACTATAAATCTATGAAGAGAGGAGACGCGAAGTTAATTCCCCCTGTATACATGTATTACATGGAGAAGGAATGACTAAACCCTATTTCATATAAGCATAATATATAATATATAGATGGAGATGTTAAACTCCTCTATACATGTGTATGATATAGAGAAGAAAGGTCAAGCTCTTCCTTATACAATACACTCATCATAAGTTTATATATAGAGGAGACAATAAGTTAACTCCCCGTGCATATAGGCAATAAATATCAAAAAAAATTGAAAACAAAATGAAACTATGATTTTTTTTTAAGATACCATTTGTAAAAATAAAACAATGCCAATTGAAAGGATAATAGTTGTAAGATAGCAATTATAAAATAAATATGAATACCAATTGGAAAACTAGAAATACCAATTGAAAATTGAAAACAATTTTGAAACAAACATCGATACCAATTTGCAAAACAATAAGCATAAATACCAATTGACAATACGAGCTATTAGAATATTTTTCTCAAAAGTAGAGAATGAAAAACCAATTAAAATTTAAATCAAGAAAGTTCTCTCCTTTTTTGAAACAATCACAAAACTAATGCATAAATTTTAAAAAGTGATGATATTAATTGAAGGTGATACTAATTTATACATTAGAGTATACTCAAGCCATGCAAAAAGAAAATTATGCTAAAACATGCACGGAACGTTCACAATCAATCAAACCCTATATATGTATGAATGTCATTTAAAATATCATTCATAATAAAATACATATATATATATATATATAGATAAATAAGAATGAGTATACAAAAAAAATCAATTATCAAGAGAATCATGTGTATAACTCATTGAATTTACAACCTACATGCATATGCAAAGAAATAGTCACTTAAGTAAAACAAGGTATGATCACTCAACCAACTCTCACTAAGGGTGAAAGTTTTCAAAAATAACATTTTAAAATAGTTGAATAGGTATGAAAACACCATCGGTTTAAGAATAAAAGAACTAATTTAACATAATTTGAAGACTAGTTCACGATTCTTCAAATATAAATCAAATCATGTATATCTCATGAAAACATGCTAATTACACAAAATTGACACTCAAAAGTTTATAAAGCACATATGAGCTCATGAATCTAAAATCATAAGAAAACAAAAATGTGAGTGCATAAAATTCATGTGAATAGTATTTTCATGAAGATAAAGCAATGAAGCTCAATGTCATCAAAACCCATATAAAATATTTTTCATAAATATGAAAATACGAATCATGAAAAATTCTATTTTCATAAAAACTATTCAAGAATTCCATTGAAGATGTAAAAAATAAATATCAAGATATATATAAGTTTTGTAAAAACTAAAACATACATATATATCCAAACATGAAATGATGACACATAGAATATATGGCACTCAAGGATACAATATGTATCTCATGTAGTTTTAACACCATTTACACGTACATGAAGAAACAATATTCTTATAGAGAATCAAGGCATGTACAAGTGTAATATCAAAACAAATTATTAAAATAAAAGAGTGCGTAAATAAATGCAAGAATCATCAAAACTAGGTCATATAAGTACAATAAAACATGCAATGAGTATACATAAGCAATGTAATATGTAAAGTATAAAAATCAAGTATAACTCACGAATTGTACTTATTACAATTTTAATAAAAATTGCATCTAGACATGTAATCAAAACATGATTAACATAAAAACACCAAAATATGATTGAAAACCAAAATAATCATGAGTGTAAATGCAAGGGTCATCAAAACTAGGATATAAATACATAGCTAAACAATATTTGAGAACGCAAAAGATATGAATCAATTCTGTACAAAATTATGAGTGTACCTCAAAGAGTATATATGTATATCACAAGTTCTAATAAGTATTGTATTTAAACAAGTAACCCTAAACATATGAAACATGATATGCTAAAATCATCTAAAATACACACACACACACACACACATATTGTGTGTGTGTGTGTGTAAACATGACATGAAGGATAGAAATAGTTACCAAACCAAAAGAACTAGTCTTCATTTCTCTAAAAACATGGCGGTCCTCCCACCAAAACTCCTTGATAGTGTTTGCATCTATAGTTGTGTCTATCAACCTTAAGCATCCATCAACAAGGCACCAAGTCTCTCACGTCTTATGAGAGACCACACCACATAAAAAATAATAGGAGTAGATTTTCTCAAACTTTCTTTGGTCCTTGAGGGTTAGTACCTCATCTAACCTAAATATTCTTACTTGCAAAATTAGAAACATTTAATCTATCGTAAAAAATTTTGCAAGATGGCCTTTATGACTGCAATGGGTATATGTGTACACTCTAACATACAAAAAGTCATGTGTGTGAACATGATAAACATGCGCATGCCGTGGAGGGTGTGCATACAAATGTGGAGCATGTTTCTTGCGAAACATAGATTCTAATCTATTCTGGTCAATAGCACATTTGCTCAAAGTAGAGCCCAAACAATCAACACTCTTCTTCAAAAATATATATCATTATCAATATCGGAAGAAGAAATGACATGAGTATGAGAAATAAAATTCTTTCTTTTTTCAATCAAAGCACTTTCAAAAAAACTTTTTCCATAGAAATGCAATCAATTTCTTTGAAAATCAAAATAATCTTATTTTTTAAAGAATTATTTTCTTTTAAAATAAAATCAATCTTAAGGATGAAACATCATTTTCCTTCAAAACAACATCCAAATCATTTTTCTTTTTCAAAATCTCAGTTTCATTCAAAACAAAATCTAGTTGAGCTTTCAAAGATTCTCTTTCATTTGAAATCTCTACTTTCTCTTTCAAAATAAAACTGAGGTTTGAAAACAACATTTCATTTTCTTTCTTCAAATCTAAATTCTTATTTTTTAATAGTTTGTATTTTGAAAGTAAATCCTCATAAAACTTGAAAAGCTCTTCATTCAACATGTATGCATCCATACTATCATTATCATCGTTAGACGTACTAGCACAATAATCAAGATGAGAATCTAAAATTTTCTCAAGAGAGTCATTCCCTTGGACCATGTAGCAAGCTTGGTCAGACTCATCTTCACTAGGCTCCCTCTCTAAACATCATTTGAAGCTATTTCTTCGGGAGCGATCAACGCATTTCACATTACAAAAGCGGAATTACAATGAGAAACCATAAAAAAAGATAAGTATTACTAAGTGTTTACTTTAGTGCAATCATGGCTTGTGCATTAGCCTCTAAGTATTTGCCATTTCAATATATGATTCTTAGTGGTGGCAAGATATGTAATTTCAAGGCTTTAAGATATGAACTCATTTTAAATTTTCACATGTCAATATTAAAAACATCAAACATAGGTGGAATAATATAATCCATGAGTGCGTGAAGTAAATATGAATGTGTAAAGCAAATATGTGATTAGCAAATATAGGATCACTCCTAGGTTGTTAAACCGAAAATCAGGAGCACTAGCTCTAATACCAATTCAAAGTACACCTAGAGGGGGATGAATAGGTGTAGTGCTAATCTAATGGTCAATAATGCGGAATTAAAAAATTTTTACACTACCACAATAGATAACCAAAGAGTGAAGCCGAGTTCCAGGTGAAGGGCTCTAGAACTTCTCCTCAAGATTCCTCTTTTATAAGAGTTGAGGTACTTCAATAGCTCTCTTAGATCAATAAAGTGTGAACACAAGAACAATACCAAGCATGTATAGATGAACAATAATAGCAATGTAAGATACAAAGAGAGAAGAGTTTAGAGAGATAGCCAAACACAAACACAATGATATGTTTCGAGATTCGATCATCAAGCTCTACATACCCACCTTCACCGCTTGAAGGATTTTCACTATCTATACAAAGGATACAACTCCTGCACAAGAGGTGAACACAAAGCCAAGGCACAAAGCTACAATGAAAAAGGTTTTTACAATACTTGATGATCACAAAGATCACAAACAATACATCTCACAATAAAAGATCCTAGAGGATAGATTTTGCAATGAATAGTTCAAGCTTGTGTGAGAAAATAAAAATTTTGAAAAAGAAGTACAAAAGAAAATACTTGAAAAAACTTCTTGAATGATATAGAAATTGAAATTTTGAAATTTGAAATCCCAAAACTTGTTTCCTTTGATTTTCCAAAAACTTTGAAACAAATGAGAAAATGTAGATTTTGAGACTAAAAATTGTTTGAAAAACTCAATTGAATGTAGGAAAAATAGTTCTTGAAAATCTTCTCTAAAACTCACCCAAAAACTCCATATTTACACGCTAAGAAAAATTAGCCGTTGGGGTTCAAAAAGTGCCAAAAATGGCCTGTCGGTCGACTGCCCGATCACCGACCAATAGTCATATTTTTGACGTTGAAGCCTAGAGGTCGATCGGTTGGTCGATTGACCAAAGACCAGTCTGTGCAATAGATCAACTTTGATCATAGTATTGAGGTCTAAAATGTTCGAATTTGGAAATAAGTATATAGGAATCATTTGTAAAGGTTTAAGTCTTCTTTCTAATGCAACTTAAATAAAATCAAGATCAAAATACTAAAATGTATCAAGCCAGAAAACGGTAAACTATTTTCAGAACATGAATTGATTTCAAATCAATAATTGATATTTTAAATGATTGAATCAGAAAATAATTATAGAATAAGAAATATATCCTGAAAGTTATCTTTGTAATGCAACTTGAATAATATTGATTGAATATTAAAATAAAAAGTTGTATTCAAAATAATGAAAGAGTATCGAGCAGATCAGCGGAACGGTCGACCAGTCAGTCAACTGGCAGTTCAAAATTTTTAACTAGCCACTAGGCATTGGTCGATCTCCTGGTCAGCCGAGCCAAACAGAGACTTGGGTGTGACAATCGATCGACTGCACGGTTAACCGCCAGGTTTGCCGGTCGACTGGTTAGTCATCCGATAAATATGCAAAACGTGCACAAGCGAACACCCAGAAATAGCCAAGAGTTCGGTCGACCGCCCGGTCAACCGACTTGGCCTAGAAAACACTTTTCAGATAATTTTTGAAAATCAAACTCATTTTTAATTATTTTGTATTAGTTTAAAAAAAAATTTGGCAATTCATTGGCTAAGAGTTACATGTTTGAAACATGATATGAAAATTTGAAAAATATTGGACATGTATCAAAAACCAATCCTTATAAAAATTCCAAAACCAAAAAACTAGATATGAAAACTTTTGTGTGTGTGTAAGCTTGAGCACTCAAAGCTAATCTTTTTTTTTTACAAGGGATTGAAACTTACAAACTCTAGATAAGTCTTCTTGTAGATCTTCTTCTCAAGTAGACTTGATCCAAACTTGATTCTCCCAGCTAGACTCCATCTTGAGTACTGAATATGTTCTATAAACTTGAGCTCTTGAATCATCATGTGTTAGCTTCAAAGAAACCAAGCACCAACTAAGATCTTGATCAATATCTGAAACTTAAAACACAACAAGATCATTAATACTATAACAACATGAGTTAGTCATCATCAAAACTAGAGTGATGGGCTTTTGGGCTAACAGAAAGAAGATTTATGAGTTATTTGGTATGGAGAGATTAGATTTATGAGTTAAAGATTTAGCTACTACTTGGTATTACCTATATTTCATGTTTGTATGCCTGCTTTGTTGCATACCTATTTGGTGGTTGAAGGAAAGGATGGAGGTTGGTATGTTTATGCATTTTTTTCATATTTCATATCTATACCTATATGTATATGATGATTTATTTTGAAATTGTCGCATTCTTTAGTCATAAATGATTGAACTTGATAGATAAGCATAATTTTAGGCGGATGTTTCCAAGCTCTTTATATTTGTCTATCTTCAATAACTCATATGTATTGTCATGAACAAAAAGGGAGTGATTGTTTGCCCAAGGGTACACTCTCTGATTTTATTTTGATGATTACAAGCCACATGACGTTATTCAGTACTAATCAAGTTTGTGTGTTTCTAAGTATTTTAAGTTTTAAGAACATTGTTGGTATATTCTTCCTCAAAAGAAGGTATTCTAGTCTTAAAATCACTCAAGGGAAGGGTTTGAGTTTGGACGAACAAGATTCATATTTTAGCGAAGCCCTCTTGAAGATTACTTGAAGACATAGAGTACAATTATAAGATAATAGAATGTTTAAATATTGTATATAGAATCGATGCTCAAGAAGTCACATACACAAAATACAAGTTTTCAAAATATGAGTTTCGATATCTACTTTTTCTCATTTTTATATTTTACAAGGTTTTTTATTTGATACGTGTCCTATATTTTTTCAAATTTATATATCCAGTTTATTTCATGTATCTCATAGTCTATGTATTGCCAAAAAACTGGTGGAAATGTGCACCATAACCTACAGACTGCACTTCCCGTACAGATTGAAATGGCGGAATGCCACACTTGGAAACAGCTTGTGCAATAAGGCTAGCAGGCAGAGGAAATAGTCGTCCAGGTCAAAGCTGAAGAGAAAGGCAGTAAATCAAGACCCCGACAAATTGACACGATGCACTCCAGAGTCATCTTCTCAGCCATAAAGATGAGATTCTCTAGCAATGGAGATTAAATCACCTTCAAAACCCCAGTCAGCCATAGGGGTGAGCTCCCGGCCAAGCACGTGCTAGTAAATCATACTCCTTCAAAGATGAGCATGTGGTCTCTATGTTCAAGTTACTCTAGAAGAGTAAAAAGCTCAAATTAGCAGAAGTCAGACGCCCTGACGAAGTCGGGAAGATTGATGATCCCAACTACTGTTTATATCACAGGATGTTGGGGCATCTTACAAGAACTGTTGCATCTTCAAGGATGTTCTTCAAGCTTTAATCGATGTGGATGTCCTCAGACTCCATCCAGAGCAGAAGATGGTGATGGCTAACATGATGTCTATTAAATTTGGTATAGAACTCCCGTCAGTACCAACCAGAGTGGTTTCCATCCTGAAAGGGGAACTAAGAGTTATTAATACTGATCCCCCAAACAAAAAGGAGAAGGGCCTTGTCCCTGTCCCTACTCCTCAAGGAGAGATAATGTGGGTTCACCCTGGCATTATCGAAGCCAACAATGGACAACTGTTACATACAGAAAATCTAAAGACAAGGCTAAAGCATCCTCTAGTAATGTGGTGGGTATCTCTACCAGAGAAACTAAGAAAGATGTTGCTTCTCTCACCAGTTCAGAAGAAGAGTAGTCTATCTTAGATGCTGATATAGGTGCTCCTTCCACATTGAAGAACCGATCTGGCAAGCAGTACTTGAAACAGTATGGTCAGCCGGTGGTAAGCTCTTCCCATCCAGTGAGGGAGACAGCCGAGCAGTTCACAAAGTAGCCCATGGACAAACAAAAGGAGCTCCGTTATGCCAAAGCCCTTCAAAAAGATGATGTGAGACCATTAACTCCCTTCCACTTTAATGTTTTTGCTCAGCTCGCTATCATCCCTACTCGGATTACTCTATACAAGCTTCTCGGACTTTCTAAATCCATGAGAGAAGCTATAAGAGAAGCATTGGCAGATTCTGAGATTTTCTTAACCCAGATTCCTACCATCCAAGAGGAGGAAGATGATGGGCACTATCATCAGGCCTCTAGACGTTCCCCATGCATCGCATTCTCTCCAAAGGATATACAAATAAAGGGGAAACATGATAGACCCTTGTATTATACAGGGTACACTGGACATCTGAAGTGAGCCGCTTCAGATTGATTCAGGATCCGCGTGAGTATTATGCCCCGCCGGGTCATGCAGCTTGTAGAGATTCCCACCCATCGATTGAGTGCTACACAGACTACCATTTATGGTTTTAATGCTAATGGTACGCCCCCTATAGGCAAGATCAATCAGATGCCAGATCAAGGATTTGAAATCTGAAGTGACATGTTATGTCATTGATGCCAACACATCTAACAACCTGCTGATGGGACGACCATGGATCCATCGTAACTCCATCGTAGTCTACCCTTCATCAAGTGATGGAATATGCTGATGAATGGGGAAGAGTGAGAATGTTGATCGCTGAAAAGCATCGATTCAAGGGGGTCAAGAATTACTTCACCAACTCCCTCCTCTACCAAGATTCTCTTGAAACTAATAAGAATCTCTAACCAGAAGAACCAGACTCTGGTAATGAAGTGAATATGGAACCAAAGACAGAAGAAGAATGTCTTTGGGAAATAAATCATCTTGTAAGCGTTGATAAGCTTAATTAAAATACCACTGCCAATGTTGAAGGTGAGTGATTTATCAATGAAGACTTAGATTTAGTTTACTTTTCTGCATTTGCTTCTAATTTTGTGCCGTCAGACACTAGTACTAACGTGGATAGTGACCAACGATCAGCAGTAGATACTCTGACATCATTACATGTACCAATCAAGTCATACTTCATCGTGCATGAAAAGACCAGTGATGCACAATGAGCTTTCTTCGAAGTGCCAGCTAAACGCAAAGGTCAAAAGCCAATTCTAATCGATATAATCAAGTCTGAACCAGTGACTCGTGAAAGCTCGGAAGACAATCCTAAATCCCCACAGTTCTCTCATTATGGGCCAAACACATGATGGAGAATATAGGGTATGACTTGATGAAAAGGTCCAGCTTGAACTTTGGCCAAGGAAGATGAACACTGCTCCGATCTTTTGTCCAAAAGGGAAGGCCCCTGATTACTATCACCAAACTTGGAGAGAGTTAGGCTACGTGTTAACTCTTCCCATATGCTTCAAGTTTGAGGAATCCTTATATCACGATCACTCGTCAGACACGTCATTATGGGAATCAGATATCAGTGTCGGTACTATCTTCGAATAACTTTCAATGAATATGGTTTCAACTAGCCATCTGAAGGATGAAGATGAAGATGAAGAAATGATGCAGTCAGACACCGATCCCTAGATAAAAAACACCTGGATACTCTCTAGTACATCCGCTTCAAACAGCGTGAGCTACCCACAAATGATAAAGTGATTCAGATCAATCTAGGAGATGAAGTTAACCCCAAACTCATTTTCATAAGTGAGAACTTACCGCTCTCCGATAAAGAAGACTTTATACATCCAGTAGTGGTATGGCACCGTACGAAATATATACAGCAGGAAGTGTAGAAGACGTTTAGGTCTCGAGTCATTTAAACAATCAGTTCTGAGAGTTGCCCTTAGTTATTTATATCTTAATTGGTATAATCCTCGTCCCTATCTTTTGGTGTTCAAACCTTCCTTTATCAAAATTTGAAGATGAAATTTTTGTAAGGTAGATGGAATGTAACACCTCGTTTTAGAATACATACTTAGATACATGTTTTGTTTTTCGATCGTATTTTTTAATTTTCTCCTCATATTTATTTTTGCTTTATGATTATTTATGTGATTGTTTGGTATCGACTCTGGATTCTAGAATTCAGAGTCCGAGTCGCGAGTCTGAACCGGGACCCGATCCCAGTATACTACTTGATTTGATCTTTTCGATAATCAGATTTGATCATTGTCAGTTACAAATATCATTTTCCAATATTTTAGATTTTATGATTTTCTAGAATTTTTCCAAATTATTATGTAAAATCTTCAAAATCGGTATCGATCGGTATCCCTGGTGGATTTTCAGATTTCTAATTTACAAATATAGTTGAATTTCTAAATTTTGCTTTCATATTATTTCTCAGGATTACATTTCTACTTTAGTACATTTTTGGTATTTTTTTTGAATTAATCAAAATTCGACAAGACTTGGTGTCGGTCGGTATCACCAGTTGATTCCAAAAAAAAATTTTAATAACGGGATTGAATTTTTGAAAACTGATTTCATATTGTTACTCAGGATGATGCTTTCTACCTCTGGTGATTTTTGGATTTTTTTGAATTTCTCAAATTTTACCCTATTAAAATAAATTATTTTACTTTAGAGATTTTCGCTCTTTTCCCCATCTCCTGGGCTTGCCACGTGGCATAAAACCAAACACCCACAAATATCTCCCTTATTTAAATCTTTCTTTCCCACTCATTTTTTCTCTTTTTCTTCTCCTCTATTTCTTTCTCTCTTCACTCTCACTCCCTCTCCCCTCCTTCAGTCGACCGTCGTTGCCCCCTTGGGCCAGCGCTGCCGCTCCAGCGCCCTCTCCGGTGACCCAGCACCGCCGACCACCCCCACGACCAGTTTCTCTTCCCTCTCTCCCCTTCTCTTTCTCTCTCCTTTTTCTTTCTCTTTATCTTTCTCTCTTCTCCCTCTCCTTCTCTCCCCAGATTCATCGCCACCACCGCCTGAATTACTGCCTTCTGACCTCTAGCGGCCATCTACGCTACCGACTGCCTCTCCCTTGGCCTGATGATCACCTCCTTCCCTTTTCTCTCTCTCCCCCTCTCTTTCCCTCTCTCATATCTTTCTCCTCCTCTCTTCTTCTCTGGCCAGATCCGACCACCCTTTGCCAGATCCGACGTGCCACCACCATCGATCGTCTTCCCCAGCTCTGGCGACCGCCCCGACCTTCTCTCCCCTTTTTCTTCTTCCTTTTTCTTTTTCTTTTTTCCTTTTTTTCTTCTTTTCCCTCCTTCTTTCTCTCCCTCTCTCCCCCTCCTCTTATGGCCGCGGCGGCCAGCGCCGTAAGTGCCACCTTGCTGACCGCTGCACCGGCTAGACCCTCTCTCCCCCTGCTCTCCTCTCCCTCTTCATCTCCTTATGGATCTCTCCTCTCTCTTTCTCTCTCTTTCACTTCTCTCTCATCTCTATTTCTCTCTCCTTCC
This sequence comes from Agave tequilana, assembly GCA_038442645.1. Lineage (NCBI taxonomy): Eukaryota > Viridiplantae > Streptophyta > Magnoliopsida > Asparagales > Asparagaceae > Agave > Agave tequilana. Next base: position 61,610 of record JAVJIF010019962.1, on the reverse strand, counting down.
TCATCCCTCTTTGTGGACTACCGACAGCCATGTCTGACGCCAGCCACCAGTGGCCGGTCAGCCCCTATCTCCTCTCCCTACCTCTCTTTCTCTCCCCTTCTCTCTCTTAATCTCTCTCTAGATCTCACTCTCTCTTCCTAAATCCTCTCTAGGATTCTCTCTCCTCTTATGGTCTCTCTCTTTATGGTGGGTGTTGCCCGTGCTATTGCTCATGTCTAGGATTTTATTAAGCGAGTATTCTCGCTTCATTCTGTGTTTCCCCACTATGACAGGTTGATTTATATTTTTGAGAAATTTGTGTTTTGTATTTCCCTGTTGTATTTGTATTTCTGTGAATTGTGTACCTGTATTTGTATGTGGTCAAGTGCCTAGGACTGTACATGTAATAGACCTGTGTCGAATGCTTATATTAGTGTGGTTTAAATACATGTACATATGCACTGCTGTGATTTGTTTTTTTATTGCTTTATTATCATGCGTGGCCGACCCTTCGTGATCGTTAACCTCCGGGCTCTACACTCAGCATTGGGCTTCATCAATCTACTAATAGTTTAGTTATTACCATGTATATATGTGTGCTTGTGTGTATTAACATTATTTTATGCAGGTATCTATTTGGCACTCTGGCCCTATTAGACCTTAAGGTCTCTTTAAGCCCACTTTCCCAAATGGAGGTGCGTTTAGACTGTTCGCGTCTCTCGGCTTCATCTGGTAGGCGGATCTATTGCACAGTTCTTTGCCGCTAACTCCATTCTAGTGTAGTTAAGTCGTAAGCGTGGCTTCGTCATGGGTGATACGGAGCAGTTTACCCTCCACCACACGCGTGTGTTAGCTTTGTCGTGAGCAGTAACCACGCCGAGCATGATAGCCTTTAGCGTTGTATGCTAGTTTCACTCCAGTCTTGTTTAAGCTTCGCTTGGATGATCGCTTGTCTGCTCACTAATTTTATTTCTCCCTTGAGCTTAGTTGTTAGTTGTTACTGTGTTTACATGCGTGTATTTGGTACTAACACCTCTGCAGGTACTTACTCTGCCTTCGGGCCTATTAGCCCTTTGGGCTCTCACCCACTTCCTCAAAAGAGGGAGTGTGTTCAGACCATCAGGTCTCTTAGCTACGCCTGGTAGATGAGCCTAGCACTTAGCTCTTTATCGCTAATTCCGTCCGAGCGTAGATAAGCCGTAGGCGCGGCTTTGTCATAGGTGATGCAAATCGATTTACCCGCCATCACACGCGTGCGTTAGCTTCGTCGCGAGCAGTAACCATGCCGAGTGTGATAACCTTAAGCATAATGTACTAGTTTCAATCTAGCTTTGCTTAGCTCCGCTTGGATGTTCGCTTATTTGCTTGTCTGCTTGATAATTTAACTATTATTCTTTTTGTGATGGTTGTGAAGAGTTTGAAATCTTTACTTATATTGTTCTTCAAAACTATATTTACTGATCTCCTATATCGGTATTGTTTTCTCGTATCATGTTATTTGACAGTTAATATCTATTGCGTTATTGCTTGATGCGTTTTTACTTGATATGCCAACACTTACTGTATTATTACTTGACACCTGACACCTGTCTGTTATCACCTGACATGCTATCCCCATCTGTTATGATACACCTTATTCATGATTATCACATTATAGGAATGTAATATATGATAACATGAGATACTCCTATATTCCAGTACACCTGTACTCCTGATACTCTTAGCATGCTCCTACTCATTCCGTACACTAATAATCATAATAAACTTCAAAAAAAATAACTTGTAGCGGTGATTAGTCTCTAATATTGCATAATTTTTATCACATCTGCACATTTATTTTATATAAAATAATGCTAATAATGGTTTACTTGTGTGATCCTAGGTCCATGGTGTACAATGAAGAAGAAGACCCTAAATCACTATTTAATGGGTGATTAAAGGCCTACAAAGTAGTCATTGACCATAGGAGGTGATTCTGTCAGACCTGGGGGCTCAAATCAGAAATCCAGAAGGTACAACCGATAGGGGACCGACACGACAGCGCGCAGCAAGCGGCGCTGCGTGCACCGCTCTAGTACAGCCGCGGAAACGCGGCTCCACGGCCGTACTGGTGCAGTAATCGGGGGAAAACTATGCACAAAAAGTATATGTTTTGAAATTGATATTTAAAGTGTGTGTGCTTGGGGCTTCCTCGATACTTCCGTTATAGCATAGAGGCTAAATCGAATCCACAAGAACAGGAGGTGATAAAAGCTTACACGGTATGTTCACATGTATGTTAATGGTTCTTCAATGTTTGAAAGAATGAAAAGAAAGGAAAATAAAGAATGGAAAGAGAAGAGTACGGTGAAACACGAAGAAGTGGGAAACATAGAAAAGATCATATTGTGATTTTTAGCATATCTAAAACAAAGTGAAAAGAAAGAAAAACCATGGCTACTAACTACTAATGACTCCACCAACATGCTAACCTCTTAGTGATAGTTACCTCACATGTATCCTTGGCAATCACTAGTCCTTGGTTCAAGAGTGTTTCAAAGCATAACTCATATGTAACTCATCACATCCCAACTCAACAAAATAAGTGCAAGTTACACTTAAAACATCAAAACTAAAAGTAAGCATGGAGCAAAGTAATGTTAGCTTATTAGAGAGTTAGGAAGTTAGAGTGTTAGATCTATCATCATGAGCCATCAATGGCTCTTGCAAGAGCAAGACCAAGTAGAGGCTATTAGATTCATAATGATATCAAGTAAGAAGTTAGACTAGTTAGTGGTTAGTAGTTAGTTACCATGAGAGAAAAGATTAGCTAAACATGTAAAAGGAGTTAGATAGAAAACAAAGAGAGGTAAAGAGATAACCTTTCATAACTTGTCACCATTTATTACATGCACTTTTGCTTTCCACTCATGTATCACACTCTCTCCTATTACAAGATCTAAAAGAAATGAAAAATACAAAGGAAGAAGAAAGAACTAACCTAAACTAAACTACCCTAAACTACAACATGAAAGAACTACACTGCTCTCTATATATCTCCAACTGAAGAACCCCAGGGGATATATATAGGCACCAGGGGAAAGGGGAACAATCCTGGCCCAAAGCACGGGAGTTGCCGCGCTTGTAAGGCCGCGTTTCCGCGGCTTTTCTTAAGCCGCACGCAACGCCTGCTGCCGCGCGCTGTCGCGTCTGTCTCCTGTCAGTTGGATGTATCGATTCCTAGTTTTGGGCCCCTGGTTTTGACGAATCAGCTCTCCAAAGTCAATGGCTAGATTATAGGCCTTTAATCACCCATTAAATGGTGATTTAGGGTCTTCTTCTTCATTGCACACCATGGACCTAGAAATATGCAAGAGAGGTGTTATTAGCAGAATTTAATATTAAATAAATATAAAGATGTGGTATGAAATATGCAGTTTTAGAAACTAATCACACCCCCACACTTATCTTTTGCTCATCCCGAGCAAAATAAAAAACTAAAAAAATTATTACACCACTTTCGTAGGTAACGCGATTGCACTGAGCATGTGCAACAAGTCGTTAAACCTCTAGGTTTCCCCTAGAGGAGGAGTTTGTCTCCTGAGAGTTTTCAGCGGATTACACCCACAAAATCCATAAAGAAAGAAATCAAATGTTAATATTCTGAAAACTTATTTTGAAATAGAGAAAAGTGTTGAAGTATTTTTACGAAAATATAAGTGATCCAAGGTCAGAGATTAACAAGAAATTGTTCTTTCATAAACTAAGTCAAAAAACAAAATCTTGTTATAAATTAAATGTAAGAATTTAAAATTGAATTGATTCTTTGATCTTTCATAAAACTCTTAGAAAAATATGCACTTTGTGAACAGTGAAGATTTTTAGGATATCGACTCAAACTTTTATGCCATTGATTTTTGTATATTTATTTATTTTTTCTTTTTTCTTTTCTTAGTTTTCTTAGGCTTTCTTATTTACGCGGGTAGTGAAACTTTTAGCCGGTGACTACCAAATCAGATGATCTTAGTGGACCAGATGAGTAAACAAGGCCACGAAACTAAAGGGGACTATTTTAATTTTTGTCCACCATTTTAGGTGTGAATAATCATGCTTCTTGAGGCATAATTACCCAACTTCAATAAGTGATTTTTATTATCATTATATATATATTATAGCATTTTCAATCTTTGTTTCAATCTCAAAAATTGTGTAAGTGTGAAGTGCACAAATCTAAGGCAAAAAAATTTCAATATCAAATTATCTTTCCAATCTTACTTTCTTATCTTAAAATTTAAACAAGATCTATTATTTTGACTCAGTTTAAAATTTCATAATTTTAGATCTTCCTAATTCCTAAGATAATCATAATTTTCTTAAAAATAAATCAAAACTATTTACCTTGTTTCAAAAAGTTTTTAAAATGAAAAGAAAATAGTTTTTATACAAAAGAAAAATTTTAAAAAGTTCCTAAAAAGAAGTGTAAAAGAAAGAAAATGTAAAACTAACTTAGTAAACCCTCCCCCACACTTATCTCATACATTGTCCTCAATGCATCGTGAATATGTATATACATGAAACAAATAGAGAGGAAGGAAACTTACCTCATGGTGGTGGCTCCGGTGGTGGTATGACTGGGCCAAGCGTTGCTACCCAATCAAGATAACGTGGTGGCTCATGGAATCCACCTTTATTGACCTCTTTTTTATTAACATATTTATAATCCCCAAATTTAAATAAGATCATGCAAGATCCTATCATGAAAATTATTCCCTTTACATGACCAATCTTGGAAGATCATCACTGAGTCATTTTGGTCAATACCTTGGTCCAACAATAAAATATGGTCTTGTGGACTGGATGATTTGGGTTTTGAAATGAAGAGCTCAGGAACCAATACTAACTCAAGAAAATCAACTTTAGGTTCTAGAGTTGGTTTAGGTTCAAGAGTTGAATCCAAATCAAAGAATTTAATTTCACATTCTATTCCCATCAATGAAATGTGACTATCTAAAAGAAGTGGTTCAGTTTCTAAATTGATAGATACAGGAATCAATGTTGGCTCGGGCAATGGGTCCAAGTTGGGTAAGGATGCTGGAGTCAACATAGATTCAAAGATTGGATTGAATCACAAACTTGTTAATTTGTCAATGGGTTGATATTGGTCAAGTTCAAGGTTTTTTGGTGAAATTGAATCTTGGTCAAAGTCTTCAAGATTCCATGATTTTTTATTTTCATCAATATGATTAGAAGTGTTAGGAATAGTCAAAGATTGGGAAGGGAGGGTTTCCTTATTCCTACACATGTTTTTCAATCGATTAAGTCTTGCTTCTATCATATTGAAGGGTTCGCTTTAGAATTGAATCATGAATTTCGTACTCTTTTCTAAGTCGGTATGTTCTTGTGAGACATGAAAAATGGAGTAAGGATCTTGGATTTGAAAACTTTGATGGGATTTTGAATCCTCTAGATGTTGAATTCGTCGCTCGAGTTCTTCTAAGGCTTCCATTCTCTTTTCCCAGTCAATTGGTTCTTCTAATGGTTGTTCGGGAGAATGAGTATATGAAGCTGGATGTTGGTAAGGTGGTTGACCATAATACTCGAGGGAGTTGTATCCCCACTGAATCGGTGAAGAGTGGTGATGATTATTCTAGTTTTGTTCATAGTATTGGGACTGGGACACATATTGAGTCGGATAATCCCAATTTGGCATATAAGGTTAGTTCATGTTGTACATAGCCGGGTCAGAATTATCCGAGTCAAATGAGGTCGGGGTGAAATATGGATTCATATTAGGATTGAAAAATTGTTGTTGTTAAAATCCATTTCACAATATACAAAAAAGAAAATAAATAAACAAACAAACAAATAAAGAAAAAGAAAAAGAAAACAAGCTTATGCTATGGTTGACTTAGATTTAGACGACTCCTAATTGGTTAAACTGTCCACGGGGGGTACATTGTCAGAATCTGACAACGAGTTAATCAGCCAGGTAGGGGCAAGATCAGTGGGAGGTATCCGTGCCGGAGCAACGAGCCTAATTATGCCAAACCACTATTTTTCGAAGTTTCGCCTCTCAATCCCCAACCTTAGACACTGATTTGACAAGAGTCAACATCTAACAACTTTCCCCTTAGGTCAATCTCTTAAATGAGTCTAAGATGTCCCTAAGGGCCAACGTCTAGCAAATTTATTTAGGCTTGGGTAGTGTAAGTGGGAAGGTGATTTTTAGGTTAAGGGAGGGTAATGACTTCCTCACCTTATGTTGTATTGGGTTTTGCCCTTAAGTTCAATTCGTGCAAGTGTGCAATATAGATAAGAATGAACACACAAAAGAGTAAATCACCCACGTGCTTGTCCTAACTATATGTAATGCAATATGTACACCTCTGTCAAGATCACAACAACACAAGAACAAAATACAATATATTGGAATGAAAATTGACACATGCCTAGATGCAAATGTCTAAACCGTTTTAAAGCATCCAATTTTCAAATTTTAGTTCTTAATTATTATAGTGCACAGGTAATATAAATAAAAAGTAGCAGCAGAAAGAATTTACCCAACCACACAAAAGCAAGTGTGGACTTTTGCATTGCTAAAACTTTAACCTGCACACCAAAAAACAAAGAAGAAAAGTTAACAAAAATGTGAAATCAAACCGTTCCCATCCCTAGCAACGGAGCTAAAATTTGATCGAGGGAAAACCGCACACAAAAAGTGTATGTTTTGAAATTGATATTTAAAGTGAGTGTGCTTTGGCTTTCTCGATACTTCCGTTATAGCATAGAGGCTAAAACGAGTCGAATCCACAAGAACGGGAGGCGATAGAAGCTTACACGGTATGTTCACGTGTATGTTAACGGTTCTTCAATGTTTGAAAGAATAAAAAGAATGGAAAACAAAGAATGAAAAGAGAAGAGTACGGTGAAACACGAACAAGTGAGAAACATAGAAAAGATTATATTGTGATTTTTGGTATATCTAAAATAAAGTGAACAAGAAAGAAAACTCATGGCTACTAAATACTAATGACTCCACCAACATGCTAACCTCTTAGTGATAGTTGCCTCACATGTATCCTTGGCAATCACTAGTCCTTGGTTCAAGAGCGTTTCAAAGCATGACCCATATGTAACTCATCACATCCCAACTCAACAAAACATATGCAAGCTACACTAAAACCATCAAAACTAAAAGTAAGTATGAAGTAAAGTAATGTTAGCTTGTTAGAGAGTTAGGAAGTTAGAGTGTTAGATCCATCATCATGAGCTATCAATGCCTCTTGCAAGAGTAAGGTCAAGTAGAGGATATTAGATTCAAGTGAATTATCAAGTAAGAAGTCAGGCTAGTTAGTGGTTAGTAGTTAGTTGCCATGAGAGAAAAGATTAGCTAAACATGTAAAAAGAGTTAGATAAAAAATAAAGAGAGGTAAAAAGAGAACCTTTCATAACTTGTCACCTTCGACTACAAGCACTCTTGCTTTCCTCTCATGTATCCCTCTCTCTCCTATTACAAGATCTAAAAGAAATGAAAAATACAAAGGAAGAAGAAGAACTAACCTAAACTAAACTACTCTAAACTACAACATGAAAGAAACTACACTACTCTCTGTATCTCCAACTGAAGAACCCAGGGGGGTATATATAGGCACCATGGGAAAGAGGGCGAGGAGGAGAATACCTGGCCCAAAGCACGGGCGCGACCGCGCCCGTATGGCCATGTTTTCGCGGCTCTTCTTAAGCTATGAGCGCGGTGCCTACTACCGCATGCTGTCACATCTATCCCCTGTCAGTTGGATGTCCGGTTCCTGGTTTTGGGCCCATTGCTTTGACGAATCAGCTTTTCAAAGTCAATGGCTAGAGTATAGGCCTTTAATCATCCATTAAATGGTGATTTAGGATCTTCTTCTTTATTGCACACCATGGACCTAGAAACATACAAGAGAGGTGTTATTAGCAGAATTTAATATTAAATAAATGTGAAGATGTGGTATGAAATATGCAGTTTTAGAGACTAATACGCGGTCGCGCCAATGCTTTGGGCCAGGGGTTACCCCCTGACCCCCTTTCTCCTGGTGCCTATAAATATCCCCCTTAGGTTTCTTCAGAGAAGATATCTAGAGAGTTTAGGATCTTTATGTTAATTTATTTTTAGAGTTGTAGTTGTTTGTCTTTTCTCCTTCTATCTTAGTTTAGCCATTAGAGTGAAAGAGAGAGAGAGTGTACAAGTTGTATTTGAAGGTGACAAGCTTATACAAGTAATACTTCTCTTTCTTCTTTCCATTACTTGGTGTCTTCATTTGCTTTTGCTTTATTTTTAGTATAATAATCCTTCTCTTTATTTTTTCTCTCTTATTGTTTTGTTTTCTTACTCATGTCTAGCTAACTCTTTCATTGCATGGCTAACTAACAAGTAACCCACTAATCTCTAACAACTTGATTGATATCCAAATGAGTCAAAAGCGTCAAACATGCCTTGTGCAAACAAGAGCTATGACATCTCAAGACGAGGGTTCTAACTCTAACATACTTACAAGTATTCCCTTTCTTATTTCATGCTTAATATTTTTGATGATTTATAAATTATAAACTTTACTTATTTTGTAAGTTAGTGATATTCCTATTAATTTTTGTTGATACCATTAGTACACTTGTTTCTTTCCTTATTCTAACCTTCAATTTGATCTTGATAAGGGAATGTTCAAGTTTTTTTCGTGTAAAGCTAAGTGAAAGGAAGAACTTTCATTCGATCTCCAACGTAAATAGTTCTTATGCAAAAAGGTTATGCTTGCCTATGATCCATTGTGAGGCTATATCTTTAAGAAGTTGGAGATTAGTGGGAGCACTTAGTAGGAAGTTAGCCATGCATTTTTACCATTAAGAAAATTCACTTTTACAAATCATCAAACCATTCTAAAAATTCTTGAAACCAACTTGTTTTCTTTTCAATTCATTATTTGAAACAAAGACTTCTCTTGACTTGAACAAAGAAGCTGCATCAAAGCTTCCATCACTCCCCCTCCTTGTGCATATGACTCGTATAGCCACTTTGCTATTATGGAAGAATTACAAAAGCAGTAACATCGGCCATCACTCCTTTACTTATTTTTGTGCATGCTTTTTGCCGATCAAATTTTCGCGCCGTTGTCACCGAGGGAACGACTTTATTGTTCAACATTAAAGATTTTTCTTTGTTTATGTGTGTAGGAGAGATATCAAGAAGCTAACTATACGGGAAGCAAGAGTGGTAGCCAAAGATATTGCACGAGGAATTCATTTGCCCTCAGAAAATTCGTGTAAAAGCGAATTTCTCCGATTGAAGTACTAACAAAAGCTCTTCTGCAGGGTTGCCGAAAATCGCTCAAAAATTGCTTTATCAAATTTTTTTAGTTCACTTGTATGCTTCACCATATACATTTCTAATGAACTCAATAGAAATCCATTTGTTACTAAATTGAAAATCAGATTAGACTCTTGCATTTAGGGCATGTGTCTATTTCAATTCATTTTAATTCTGTTAAAGTGCTGGAGAAAGGTACGTGTGCATTCCATATAGAATAGGACCAACATTTTAGAGTGATTTATCACTTTGAGTGTTATCTAGTTGTGAAAATACTGTACACTTGCACAATTGACATTAAGGGAAAAACCCAAATAAACAAGATAAGGTGGGAATTTCATCACCCTTCCTTAGCCCAAAAACCATCACCAAGTGCACTCACAATCCCAAGCCTTAACTAAAAATTGATAGATGTTAGCCCTAAGGACATCTCAGACTCACCAAGAGATTAACTGAGGGTGAAAATTACAAGAACTATACTCCTACAAAATCGGTGTCTAAGGAAAGAGGATTGTGAGATTAAGCCTCGAAAGCTCCGTGGTTTGGCGTAATTAAGGCCTATGGCTCACGCCCGGATACCTCCCACTGAGTTTTGCCCTTTCCTGGCTGATTAGCTTGTAGTCGAGTTCCTGTAACAACCTCTCCCGGAGAATCGACCAGTTAGGAGTCATCTAGGTTCAGGTACCTTAGACTAAGGCTTGGTGGTTGTTTCTGTTTCTTTTGTTTGTTTTATTCTTTTCGATTGTTTGTTGTCTATACGTTGTTTGTGGTGTGCTGCATGCAAGAGTGGGTAAGAGATCCTGTAACTTTAAGATTAACCAAAAATACTTCTCTACACATGCATTCAGAACCGGTGATGGCATCGCTATTGGACCGGTTTTATCCGATCAGAACCTCACTGCCATCTTGTATGAAATTTTCTGGAGCAAATGGAAATAACTTTGAGTTGAAACCCTAATTCATCAACACTCTTTCAAAAATTTTATGGTTTAGAAGGAGGATGCATAATTCTTTGTTAGGGAATTTGAAGCAGTATGCCACATGATGTGCATTTCCCAACTAGAAGACGATTGTTTTCCATTATGTTTGCAAAGGGGGAAAACTTACAAATAAAAGTTTGAGGAGCTAAATTACAAGTATTCTCAAAAGATTACAAGTAGATCTCCTCAGAGATTCTGGAAAAATGTGCCGATAGGAGTCTGGTCAGCGCGCGACCACTTTGTCCCTTTGACGATGCGAGCGATGAGATTCCCTTCTCGCCTGGTTCGGGGAATCAGAGAACAGAAGGTTGGTAGAACCCTCTTGCTGCTTCTCAAAATCGCCTTCGATAAGGAATTCCTTCTCGCCTGGTTCCGGAGATTCCTTGAGAGGAAGGACGACGTTAGGGTATCAACACCCTGGTTAGAGAAAGCAATTCTCTAAAAGGTCTCTGAATTCGGGAGCGCACGGTGCGTCGTGAAAAAGCCTCTGCTTGTGGAGTCTTCTCTCTTCTTTTTTTTTTATCGATCGATCTCCCTATGCCTTCCTCCTTCTCTCTCCTTGTACCCCTGGCGGGCTATTTATAAGGAAAGCAAGGGTATAATCGTCCCCTTTGAAGATATGGAAACAGATTGAACCGAATCTGTTTGAATCTGGAAAGTAGCCTTACTGCGAGGCTAGGATAGCTTCTGTGGAGCTAGAAAATGGCAAGTCGGTTGATCTGTTTTGATCCTTTCCATATTGTTGGGGATTCTCCTTGATCCTCTTACTCGTTTCAAGAGAGTCAAGAGATTGCGGCAATCACCTGCCATATTTGAATCCCGATTGGATTTGATTAGATTGAATCTGATCTCATCAGGAGATTTTGATTGGTCAAAGGTTGACCATAGCAGGCTGATAGCGGAGCTGCCCGCTTTGAAGCTCATAGCGGAGCTAGAGGCAATTCCTAGCGAAGTCCGAAAAGAGGCTTTTCGGCGAAGCTATCAGTCAGCTTCCTGGCGATGCTCTGGATGATGCTAGCCTCTCAAACGAGGCTATCCCCTTGGGCTAATGTAATGCTAAATGCTAGCATTTTAGACCTGCTGAGGTCTGTTTAGAAACAATCCGGGTTCACTGTTCTGCTTGCTGGATCAGTGGATTCCAAACCGCTTCTTTGTCCCTTGGAGGTGGGCGAAAACTGGTCTTCAGCTCGTCTGTCCCTTGTCTTTTGTAAATGTCAACAAGTTTAGACATCGTTCGGACCAATGAGAATCTTGTCTTTTTTAAGTGTCAACAAGACCCCCTTCAAAGTTTTCGAGAGTCTGCAATAGCTCAGACTCCGAAATACTTTGAACTGCTGTGATGGTGGTGTGGAGTATGAACGTCGCCATGATGGTTGAGTTCAGCTTCGCCTTCAATCCTGCTTTGGGATGAATTTGCCGAAGAATTGCACTGGTTCGCGAGTAGCTTCGCGTCGGGGTAGCTCTATATCTGGGCTTCCAAGAAATAAGTTCGCTTTGGAACTCCTGTTGCCTTTTCAAAGCCAACTGCCGTGGGGCGGTTACGAGGAGGATCATTCCTTCTTTCGCACCAATCGAGAGAGATGTTCTCCGATTTGCACGTTTCCAAAGGAGGATATTCCCTTTATTCAAGGCGCCATAAGTGTCTTTTATGAGGGAGACGTTTTCTCCCTTTGCACGGTTCCAAGGGGAAACCGTCCCTTCCATCAAGGCGCAATAAATGCCTTGAATGCGCTCGTGCTTCCACGCTTGGGGTGATCGCACTCAGGCCATGGGGCCTATAAATAGGACACTTGAGGTCCTCTGAAGAGAAATGTTTTGCCTTTCTTCTTCTCTTCTCTTGGTTGAGAGAGATACTCAGATCTCTGAATTAGTGGGAAAAACCACTCTGGTTGTCTAACCGGCCAAGGACCAGTAAGTCTTGATCATTCAAAGACTTCACTGCTTTTAGGGAACTCATCTCCCTTGATTTAGCTTTGGCAGCTCGCTTCAGGGATTAGCTTCCCTTGTTCTTCATCTTGCAATTGGCTGCTGCAGAGAAGGATCTCCTCATAACTTTCTGTGAAGCTATCATCTTGGCTTGATCAGTGAAAGGTCGTTGCTTGCTAAGTCCGCTGCGCAGGCAGGACTTGGGACTTAGCTTCTTCAATAGTTGAGCCAGTCTTGCCATATTGGTGAGGTTGAGACTGTTCTTCACAAGATCAGTCTGACTTTGCCGTATAGGCGAGGCTAGGACTTGGCGTTTGCTGAACCAGCCCATGGTTGCCGTGCAGGCGAGGCTTATCCTCTGCTTTGACTGAAGTCGGATTACTTTGCCGCCGAAGAATCTGACTTAGTATTTTTGCAGCTCTTTTTGTGCTTGACTGCTAACCTGCTCCAATTTGCCTTGCAGTGAGCTATGCTTGCCAGTCTGGTAACTTGATGGAAGAAACCATGAAATCGCCTTATGCTTCCCCAGTTGAAGCTTTACTTTTAAGCAGGAGGAACAATTCGGGGCAGCGAATGCGCGTCCCAGGGGCTGTTGGCAGCCTCTTACCCGAGATGATTCGTTCTGAGGTGAGGCTGGCCGCCGCTTCGTCGGAGGTGATCAGTGAGATCCCTGACATCGTTGCCGACTTTCAACTTTGGTGGCCTTCGTCGGGGATGATCCACTTCAGGGGAGTGGGCCTCACACCCGTCAGATCCGTGGCATCAAAACCAGTTCCCATTATAGGTGATCTGACGTGTTGGCGGCGATAAGCTTTATTGCCAGGCTTCAACAAAAATGGCCTGGCAAGATCTGCCATTTTTGTGGAGAAAAATGACCGTGTCCTTGTGGCACCACTGATTACAGCCTTATGCAGGAGGAAGGCCCTTCCTGTCCCGTTGGTCTGGCCTGGGAGCAGATAAAACCGCTTGTATGCACATGACCTTGTTAGGTAACTTGGTGTGTTATATAAAACACAACTTTGATGTAATATCAAATGTACCCTTGCTTTTGAATCAAAGAAAGTTCACCGTCTGATCATCTGATTTTTGCTTGCTTTCACTGAGAGTTTGGCCATTGCTGGGCTAAACTGTGTGCGGAGCTAAGGACATAGTCTTTCCTTTGAATGATCTTCGCGAGACTGGTGCGTACCGCGAGCAGCACGCTTTTTAGAGGGCTAAGGTAGGCCTTCCAGCGAAGCCCTTGAAGGATTGTGCGAAGTCCGCACTTTTACACTAGTGCGAAGTTAACTCTTAGTAGAGTTGAACCGGCGCTTCTCGGGAAGGCGCTTCGGGCGCTGTTTCGAATTAATTCGAAACGGCGGCATGGGCCTTTTTTCGAGGCCTCGTTTCAGGCGCTGATTGGCCTATAAAAGCCGATTGGGCTGAATATGGGAAGATCTCCCTTTTTTCAGAGAACTTTCTATCTCTTCCTCTTCTTCTTCCTTTTCATTCAGAGATCTTTGAGGACTCTAGCAACTCTTCAATGGCGCCCAAGAGACGAGCGGGAAAAGAAGTGGCGACTTCTGCGGCGGAGGGCGTTCCTCCTCCGGTCATCGAGCGACCTGTCGCTGGTAAGGAACTTTCCGATCTGATTAGAGAGTGGTCTCCATCCTTTGAAGCCGATACTCGGCTATTAGGACGATCAAATATGATCTGTCCTTATCAGGGAACTCGTTTCCCTTCAACTTCCCTATTTTGCCTGCACCAGGGAAATAAGAACTGGACAGTTCTTCTTTGGGCTTTCGCACGAAGCCATAACTTGGGCCATCTCCGTACTGTTTGAGGAAAAGGACTTGAATAAGTCCTCTCAGTCATGATGACTTTTGACCATAATGCCCCTTTGATGACGTCAGCCCTTAGGGCTATGTCACTTCCTGCTTTAAGCGAAGCTGGCGCTTTGGATATTTTCTGCAAAGATGCAGTCTTATCCATGAAGTGAAGCTTTTTCAAAGCTATCGCCTTGCAGGCCCTGCTTGTTGGGCGAGGCTATGCCTTAGTGAATTTTTATGCTTTCGCATCCACTTGATTGGTGAACTAATCATAGCTCATTTCTGTTTTTACAGTACATTACGCCTCCGGCCTTCAGAACAGTCTGTTCGGTGTAGCCAGTCGAGCAGGCGGAAGCATCAGCTTGCAGTTCTATGGGCAGGCTTCATTGTTCAGTGAGCCGAGCTCCCTTGTACGGGATACGCTCATTCAGGGCGGTGGTCCGCAGGCCATGCGGAGCATCTTGACTACGGCTCCATTTGAAGATATCGACCGTCAGGCTTACAGAAAGCCTGACTTCATGTTCGGGGATGCTGCACCTGATCCCGATCGCCAGCTGCAGGCCGGTGAAGGCCAGTGGATCTTCCAGTTGGACGGCGAGAGATTCTATCTCCCGTCCTCTAAGCGGCATTTTGCTTTGTCTTCCTTCGCGAGCGCGACTCAGGCTCGGAAGATGGCGTGGGGCGTGAGCCTAAACGCCGAGTCTGTAAGTGTCGGGAGGTTGACATTCCAGTCCGGCTACTCAAGGGCGGGCCATCCTCGTAGCATAATGGGACTATACCCTGGGAAGGTATCGCGGGACCTTCCAGTAGGAGAGAACCCAGCTGCGGCGCCGACCTTTGGCACTCAGTTCTGCGAAGTTGACGGGAACTACCCCGCCACCGATTTCAGGACTCCCGGTTGGGTCCACCCTCCTAGATCGTGGTGGGCGGAGTTGACCAACTATATCCTCACCCATTTTGAGGGGGACTTAGAGAGGTTAAACCTCCATGAGGCCGTCAGGGCGACCTGCTATGGCATCGAGATGAAGGTGGCGTGCTTCTACGCCATCCTTGAGTTGTATTGCCCGGCCTCGGGGACTTTCTTCACCCCAGTTGGTGAGTTGGGCATGGCCCTGCATGAGATGCGGGAGATCTCTGCTTTGCCCTTCGGGTCTCTTCCATACGAAGAGTACTTTCCCTGTGAGGCGGAGCTGGCTATTCTGGAGAAGCAGGAGCCTGCTCTGCTCGAGACATATCGGGAATTGATGTGCCATTTGCACATTTGCTCCAGCATCCACACTGGTGGCAAGGGTAGCTCGAAGAGCTTGAAGAGCTGGGGGAACTACTTGTTCCCGGATATGACTAGTGCGCCTGAGGCAGCTCATTGCGGAGTTGCTGAAGAAGACATCTTGGCAAGGATGGAGGTGCATGCTGAAAAGGACATCGTCGTGGCAGAAGATGATGGTCCTCTCGGGAAGGGTGATGTTCTTCGGAGCTTTCACCATCAGGCCCGTCGGCCTATGTCTCGCAAGGCGTTGCTGGCCGGCTTCTTAACCATCTGGTTAAAGAAATGTGTCGTGCCTTCTTCTTCGGGTGACATCGTCCATCCGACTGTGCTGCTGCCTGCCGTCCGCTTGGTTCATGGCCACCGTCTGGGTCTTCTCCCGGCCATGGTGTGTTGTATTCAGAGGGGCCTTCGTGCACTGACGGAGGCTTTCTGCAGGCCAATGGCGTCAAGGCGGGGGAAGGGTGCCGTCCTGCCTTGTGACGGACCCAATCCTAGGGTAGGTTTACCGTACACCTACTTGATGGCGTGGTTCGCCTTGCACTGTCCCAGTTTGATTGGAGCTGGGGAAGACCCTCCGCAGGGTGTTCAAACGGCGCTTCTCCGTCGCTTTGAAGGCCATTCGTGGCAGAAAACTTATGTGGCCGAGGCCCGTAAGTTAGTGCGTCGTTATGACGCTTATAGCCTGTTCCGTTGTTTTCCTCGCCTGCGGGGTGCAGGATACAACGAGGAATTCCATGATGTGGAGTCAGGTCGGTCTCCCATGAGTCGGGGTGTTTTCGAGTGGCTGGTCTGTATCCGGCCCTCGCATTTGCTGTACAGGAGTGGGGATACCTGCTACCTGGAGCCCTACGTCCCGAGCCGGTTTGCCCGCCAATTTGGGTATGACCAGTTGTATGTGGGCAACCCCAATCCGGACCTGGCTTTCATGGGGAGCCTCATTGATGGGGCTCGTGCTTGGCGGTTCTTTACCGCGGATGACACTGGAGCGTGGCTACGCACGCCGCCGAGGGATCCCGGCCTTTGGACGACCCTGTATTTCTGCCAATGGTATGCGGCTTCGAACTCCACACCTGCTAGGTTTAATGTCAACCGTTCGGGTGTGAAATTAATTTCTCATCGGATGAGGCAGAAGGCTTCCGATAAGATGGAGGGCAAACGAGTCCGTGTTCCTGGCATAGAGGAGTTCATCGCTGTAGATGACAGCGGGGCTTCTGATGCGGGGAGCCCTTATTTCGAGGCAGAGACAAGGGCTGATGCCCACGAAGCTGATGCTCGTGAAGCCGGGTCTGGTGTAGTGGGGACAGCTCCCTCACAACATGTGGAGGAAGTGGAAGAAGAGGACTCTGATGTCCACTTCAAAAGGAAGCGTGGGAGTGGATCCCGTAGGAAGTCGTCGGCGAAGAGGCCCCGTCGCCAGACTCCTACCATCATGGTAGAGGGTGAGCTCTCTGCTGCGCCTCCTTCTGCTGCTCCATTAGTGGCTGAGCCGTCGGTTGCTGAACCGACTATTGGTAAGATTGGCCCCCATCTAATATGCCTTCAGCGCACTTTAAATAACTCATCATTTGCTTTTTGTTGCAGGAGCTGAGGAGCAAGGGGAGCAAGGGGACCAGTATGATCCTCTATTCGCTTATGGAGCTGCTGCTGGTTCCTTTACTCTCTTGAAGGAATCTGGAGGTGATGCGGCCGACATTGGCCCATCGGGCACTGGGACTTCTAAAGGAAGTCCTATGGCATCCAGCTCTACCGGGTGGTCTGCGGAGGAATCGGCGAGCAGGCCGGCTATCCGCGTTGATTCTGGCAAGAACTTCGCGATGGAACCCCTAGAGACTGATGAGGCTGACGAAGTAACATCAGCCTTTGGTAAAATGATGACCTTTTGATCTCCTCTTGTTTACTGCATCCGCTTTTTTTGACTATGGCTTTGTTGCAGGTGTTCGGCCTCAAGATGCGTCGGCTTCGAAGGAACGGAGACTTCCCCTGGAAGGTCAGAGGGTGGGTGAGTGCTTCGTCCACGGCGGATGTTGCCATGTTGGACGTGTTGTATGGCGACTTGCCTTCTTATCAGCCCACGTCAGCTGAAAGGCGAGAGGCTGAAGGGGCGGCAGTCCCGGAGGTATCCTCACTCCCAATCACATCACCGAGTGAGGTGCCGGCAATTTTGCCCAGTGCGGGGCTGAGGGTGATCGCGGACCCTAGTTCCCCGACTTTGATTGTCGAGCCTGCTGTTTAGGAGGTGGTTGCCAGTCCTTCCTCCACGGTGGCTGGCGTGCTGGTGTCGCTGAGGACTCCGCCGAGGTCACCTTTGGCTTGCCCTGCTGCTGTCGATGTTCCCGCTTCTTCTTCTGCGGCGGTGTCGACTGGGATGGTAGATTGCTCCGAGGTTGTCTCAAGGGTTGATGAAGCTGAGAATGACTTCATCGGTAATCTGGTTGACAGCTTCTATAACAGTTTGGAGCAGGCTATCAGTCTAGTCCTGAAGGGCTCGCCTGTGCCATTCTCGAAGCTGAAGATGGTCCTCTCCCGTGGCATTGAGTGTATCCGGGACTTTGAGGGGTACCATCAAGCTGCTGCTCTAGAGCTCCTGGTAGACGACCTTGAGAAGGACGTGGAGGAATGGCGCCATTACCATCGTTCCGACGCAGCGTCTTTGGCTGATGAACGGCTCACACGTCTTGTCGCCCAGAGGCGCGAGGCTCAGCTCGCCGCTCGAGAGGCTGCTGAGGCTATCTCCTCTGACTTGAGGTCCTTGGAGATAGAGGAGGCAGAGGTTGGGAGTGCAATTGACGCTTCCAACAGTGCTCTTCTTGATGCTGAAGATAAGGTTAAGAGGGCTGAAGAGATGATCCGGAAGGCAAATCTCCTCTTATCCAAGGCTACACAGATGCGTCATGAAGAGGCTGCGCGGCTTGAGCAGCTCAGGGCTCGAAGTGAGGAACTGGCGGAGCGGAAGTCATCACAGAGGGCGACTTTGGCGGAGGTCGAGGCTCGTCTGGCTCAGGCGGTGGACTTCGATGAGGCTGAGCTAAGATCACAGGCGCTGGCCCAGGCTTCTGATGACAGGAGGACGAGGCTAGCTTCGCTCGGAGATCGGATCCGATCTTATCATGTACGCCTATAGGCTCCTCCATGTATCCCATCCCTTTTGGAATTTAATAAAAATTCATTCTTTTGTCGTCTTTGTTTGTTTGGATAATGAGGCATGGCTGTCTGTTGGTTCAGAGGTCGCAATGACATAACCGAATGGGACGTCGCCAGTCTCGAGGTCAGCCCTTTGCGGGGCTAAAAGGGGAGATACTTGCCTTTTGTAAATGTCAGCAAGCATCGAGATTGAGACTTAGCTGTCGCTGGTTCAGAGGTCGCAACGACAACCAATTGAGACGCTGCTAAGTTCAATGGTAGACGAAACTTGGCTATCTGCCAGTTCAGAGGTCGCAATGACATAACTGGTTGAGAAGCCACCAAGCTCAACAATGAGTGATACTCGTCTTTTGTAAATGTCAACGAGTATCGAGACCTGTCTTTTGTAAATGTCAACAGGACTCGGGATTGAGACTTAGCTGTCTGCTGGTTCAGAGGTCGCGATGACGTAACCAATTGAGACGCCACTAAGCTCAATGATAGATGAAACTTGGCTATCTGCCAGTTCAGAGGTCGCAATGACGTAACTGGTTGAGAAGCCACCAAGCCTCAAAATAGGTGATACTCGTCTTTTGTAAATGTCAACGAGTATCGGGACCTGTCTTTTGTAAATGTCAACAGGACTCGGGATTGAGACTTAGCTGTCTGCTGGTTCAGAGGTCGCGATGACGTAACCAATTGAGACGCCACTAAGCTCAATGGTAGATGAGACTTGGCTATCTGCCAGTTCAGAGGTCGCAATGACGTAACTGGTTGAGAAGCCACCAAGCCTCAAAATAGGTGATACTCGTCTTTTGTAAATGTCAACGAGTATCGAGACCTGTCTTTTGTAAATGTCAACAGGACTCGGAATTGAGACTTAGCTGTCTGCTGGTTCAGAGGTCGCAATGACGTAACCAATTGAGACGCCGCTAAGCTCAATATTGCAATGGAGTTTGGGAAGAGTCTCGTTTTCACGGGGAGAAACGAGGGAATCACTGTCATAGGTTTAATGTTAACGTAACAGCGGAATATGTATGGTCCTACCATTCTATGGATGAGAATTGGTAAGTGACTTTGGAGGTCTCGCTCTCATGAGGAGAAATGAGGGGACTGCTGTCATAGGTTTAATGTTAACGTAACAGCAGAATATATGTGGTCCTACCATTCTATGGATGAGAATTGGTAGGTGATTCTGGAGAGGAAATCAAGTGGGAGCAGGTCCCTTGGGATTTTAAGCAAACCCCCAGCTATCAACAGGTTTGATATGCTTGGAGAAAGAGAGAGGCTCTCTTTGTGCGCATTCCGGACGCGCGGATCTCGATCAGAGGTGTAATGTTAACTTGATCGAGAGCAGGATCCTTGATTAAGGATAGTACTTTTTTAAGAACTTGCTATTGATCGGCATCATGAGGAGGTCGCCATCTGCAGTTGTAAGGCGGTATGCTCCGTTTGAATAGACTGTCTCTATCACAAACGGTCCTTCCCATTTAGGCTGAAATTTGCCTTTGGTCTTGTGCGTCATAATCATCGGTCGTCTGACGGCTAAGACTAGGTCTCCTTTGTGGAAGACTCTCTGCTTGACCTTCTTATTGAAGGCTTTTGACATCCGAGCCTGATATAGCTCGATGTGTTGCTGAGCTTGCAGCCGCTTCTCGTCCAGGGCTTCGAGCTCTTGAAGACGCAAGCGATCATTGTCTTCTGATGTCATTTTAGTAGTCAGGGCTACTCGTAATGATGGCACCTGGATTTCCAATGGGATGACCGCTTCGCACCCGTATACCAGGGAGAAAGGCGTATTGCCTGTCGGTGTCCGAACCGTAGTCCGGTAGGCCCAAAGGCATTCACCGAGCTTTTCGTCCCAATCTCGCTTGTTCGAGGAGACAAACTTCTTGAGCAGCTTGATGATTGTCTTGTTGAATGCTTCTGCTAAACCATTGGTGGCAGGATTGTAGGCGGTTGAAGCCACATTCTGAATTCGGTATTTATCGCAGAACCGATAGAACCCTTGGCTTACGAACTGGGGACCATTGTCATGGATGATCCGTCTGGGTACACCAAATCGATGGATGATATGGTGTTTGATGAAGCTAACCAGATTGGAGGTTTTAACTTCGGCCAACGGTGTGGCCTCCGCCCATTTTGAGAAGTAATCGGTTATTGCCAGGATAAACCGGTGACCTCTTGCCGAAGAGGGACTGATTGGCCCTACGACATCGATTCCCCATGCTTCAAATGGCCATGAAGCAACAGTAGGGTGGAGCAACTCCGAAGGTTGGTGTATGAAGTCTGCATGGACCTGGCACGCCTTACACCTTCGTGCATATTGGGTGGCATCGGCCATCATGGTCGGCCAGTAGTACCCAAGTCTGTGCAGCCTGTCTTTAAGCTTTGGACCCGGCTGGTGAGCTCCGCAAATGCCATCATGTGCTTCTTTAAGCACTTCCTGTGCCTCTGAATGAGAGAGACAACGGAGGAGGACACCGTCATATGAACGACGATAGAGTGTCTTCAAAGTGGGATCATAGTAGAAACGGAGCGACCTTCGTCTGATGGACGCCGCTTCTTTGGGATCGTCTGGAAGTAGACCGTGCAGAGCGTAGTCAATGAGGGGGAAGCGCCAATCCCTCGGCTCAAGATCCACGGAGATATTATGGACCTCTTGGATCCTTAGCATATGCTTGGAGCATACGAGATGCCGGGTTGCGACTGTGAGGTGATACTCGGTATCGGCCGGTAAGGCTAGCGTCGTCGCTAATGCAGCGAGAGCATCCGCCTTGGTATTTTGAGATCGGGACACATGCCCGATGTAGAAGCCTTCAAATAAGCTAGCCAATTCGATGGCTGTATGATAATAAGGCACCAGGTTTTCATGGCGGACTTCATATTCGCCTTTGACTTGACTGATGACCAGCTTTGAATCGCCGTAAGCTTCGAGGTAACGTACCCCCATTCCCTGGGCGAGCTGGAGACCGATGAGCAGAGCATTGTATTCCGCTACATTATTAGAGCATGATTCTGTCAAGGAGAATGCTCTGGGAAGGATATGATCCTGTGGGGAGATGAACACAACCCCCACTCCGGCAACAATCTTCCCTTTGTGGCCCATCCGCGATGCTCCGTCGAAGAACATCTGCCACACTTCCTCTGCTGAGGTTGCATTAGACTCGAAGACTTCATCAGGGATGTCTTCGTGAAGTTTTGAATGTTCTGGAACTGGGTGAGCAGCTAAGAACTCTGCAAGGGCCTGGCCTTTAACTGCCTTCTGAGGAGTAAAGGTCATGTCGTATTGAGACAACAGAAGTGCCCATTTAGCCAACCTTGAATTCAGCGACCCTGGCTTCGTCATGAGAAGACGTAAAGGGTTACCCTGGAGATGACATGTATGGTTTGGCCAACCAAATAATGTCGCGTCTTCTGGACAGCGAAGACGAGAGCTAAACACTCTTTCTCAATAGGATTGTAGCGAGATTCCGCTCCTATGAGAGTCCTGCTCAGATAATAAATGGCCTGCTCGTGGCCATTGTCGTCCTTTTGAGCGAGGAGGGCACCGAGGGAATAGTCCAGAGCTTTTACATAAAGCAAGAATGGTTTCCCTGATGTAGGGGCCACTAAGACCGGAGGTTTTGTGAGATACCTCTTAATGTCTTCATAAGCTTCTTGACAGGCTTGGTCCCATATGAAGGCAGTACCCTTTTTCATGAGACGGGTAAAGGGCTGGCAACGGCCCGAAAGATTTGCTATGAATCTTCTGATGTAGGCTAATCTGCCTTGCAAGCCTCGGAGCTCTTTGAGGTTCCTCGGTGGATGCATGTCCTGTATGGCTTTGACTTTGTCTGGGTCCAGATGGATCCCTTTTGATGTGACAATGAACCCAAGGAATTTGCCGCTGGACACTCCCAAGAAGGATTTTGTCGGGTTCATTTTCAGCTGATGAGCCCGCATTATGTCGAACATCGTTCTCAGATCGCGAAGATGTTCATTTTTGCTGCGGCTTTTGACGGCAATGTCGTCAACATAGCATTCCACCGTCTTTCGGAGATGGTCGCGGAAGATCATGCTCATCGCCCGCTGGTAGGTTGCTCCGGCGTTCTTCAGTCCGAAGGGCATTACAGTGTAGCAGTATACCCCCAATGGCGTTCGGAAAGAAGTATGCTTCTCGTCATCAGGATACATCTTGATCTGGTTGTACCCTGAGAAGCCGTCCATGAAAGACATCCTTTCGAACCCGCATGTGTTGTCGATCATGACATCAGTGATCGGCAGTGGGAATTCATCCTTGGGACAGGCCGTATTGAGATCACGGTAGTCGATGCAGATTCGTATTTTCCCATTCTTCTTGAGGACGGGGACTATGTTAGCCACCCAATCTGGATGTTGTTCCTCCCGGATGAAGCCACAAGCAATGAGCTTATGAACTTCGGCTTCAATAGCCTCCATGATGTTTGGGCGGAACCGACGTTGTTGCTGCTTGACTGGCTTAACGTCGGGCTTGATGTTTAGACGGTGCATAGCGACCTGTGGATCAAGTCCAGGCATGTCTTCATAGCTCCAGGCGAAGACATCTATATACTCTTTTACGAGCATTATCAATTCTTCCTTTTCGATAAGTGATAGGCTTTCACTTATGAAAATCGGTTTGGGATGATCTTGACTGCCCAAGTTGACCTGGATCACCTTGTCTTCGGTAGGTGGCTCGCACAGCTCAAACCGCTTCTCCCATTGAAGGCTCAATTGCTGGGCCCATGATTCCTCATCGGCAACCTCTGCGGGTTCCAACTGACTGCTTGAAGTCATGAGGCTTTCGAATATCCCTCCTATGCGGACATCAGAATCCCATTCGGAGGATGAGGCCGACTGTGATGGGATCGATCCATCGCCTTTGACCTGAACTGTTGTTGATGATGTGGGTGTGACGTACCCTAACCCCCTGCGTGTACTATCATAGTAATTTGCAGGTTTCCCTCTTGGGACGGAGTTACGCATCAAGCCGCGTCTTCCTTTTCCGAAGTTTAGGCCCGCTCCCTGCTTCAGGTTGTAACCCATCTTCTTCATAATATGGCGCGCTGATGGCGCGTAATGAAAGAACTGTGGAGCATCCGACTCTGAGCTTGAGTCTGTAGTTGAGAATCTCCCTGGCCGGGCTCTGCCGAAGATTATCGGCGCCTGACCTTGCTTGGACGGAGGGACTACCAGCGTGGCCCCTTCTACGGCTTCCACAGATGTGCTAGCCACACTCGGCTCATGTACGGGCATATGAAGAGAGCCATCCATCATGGATTTAATCGACTCGATGCTCGCAGGATAATCAAAAGAAATATTATCATTAATTATCCATTCGCCTTCCTCCTCAGGAGGGATCTTACATCGGGGATCATTAAAGCATGCTACAATTGGCTCGCCAATCAGAATGGCTGGCATGCCCGTTTCGGATTCCGAATCCGCCTCATTGCCACTTTCATCATCGTCTGGCAATGGTTCTCCCGGCGTTCCACTAGCCTCTTGATATAGGAGAGCATCAGTGAAGTAGTTTTCCACCCCTTGAAGGGTTGCTTCTCAGCGAAGACAGTTCGTACTGTCGCATCATCCTCAACATACTTGAAGCACTGATGGAGAGTGGAAGGAACGATCCAGTTGGCATGGATCCATGGTCGTCCCAGTAGCAGGTTGTATGATGTGTCAGCATCAATGACATAGCACGTCACTTCTGACTTCAAGCTTCCGATTCTGCAGCGGAGCCGAATCTTTCCAAGCAGATGGCTGCTCCCGGCGTTGAAACCATATATTGTAGTGGTGGTTGCGGACAACCTGTACAATGGTATGCCGAGGAAATAGAGGAGCCTTTTGGGGATGATGCTGAGTGCAGACCCCGGATCTACTTGTACTCTTTCAATGCATGTTGAACCGATATATCCGGTATAGTACAGAGGTCGATCATGCTTGTTGTCTTTGAGAAGCATATCTTCCGCCGTAAAGGTAATAGCAGGCACCTTGGATTGTGCGTGATGGCACTCTGAGCAGGAAGGCCGCATCTCATCACCAGGGACCTCAGGCATGCATGTCAGAAAGGACTCCGAGTTGGCCAGCGCATCTCTGAGTGCCTCTCTTGTCTCTTTAGAGAGACGAAGGAGCTCGTGTATTGTGATACGAGCCGGGATATTGGCTAAGTGGGCCAATATATCAAAGCGAAAGGGCGTGGCTAACCCTTGGCCTGGCGGTTTCTTCAACACATGGTCGAACCGCACTTCCTTAGGCTTCTCTTTCCCTTTGGTCAGAACTGGAGCGGATGTCGGCATTGGTACTGACGTCGTTTGCTGTTGTATCTCGTCAGTAGACTTGTCATACTGCCTTAAGTATGACTTTCCAGACCGGGTGCCCGTCTGTTGAGGTGCATCTGCCTGCGCTGTACAGGCATGCTTCTCTTCTTCTGAATCGCTGAGGGAAGCCGAAGTAAGATTACCATCATCTGGCAGGACAGAGATGACATTGCAGGACTTGCCCTTTTTGCTGGAGTCCTTCGACGTCCGCTGTACGTCTTGGACGAGGTCAGGGTGTATCCATATAACTTCTCCTGTCTCCAATGTCAAGGGGACGAGACCCTTGCCATCTTTAGCTATGGTTGAAGAATGCTTGACTTCCAACCGCGGTGTGGGGGCTGGATAGGTCCCGTCGGGAACTGTGACCTTCTGAGCAGTGCCGAACTCAAGAGTCACCATATTGGCAGTGACTTTCTTCTGTTCCGTCTTCAATGTGAGGACTCCGGCGTCGACCAAAGCTTGAATTCTATCCTTGAGAACATAGCACTTGTCAGTAGGATGGTGGATCATCCTGTGGTAGAGGCAGTATTTAGGGTCGTTTGTACGCCCTATCTCATTGGGACGCCGAGCATCCGGTAGCTTCATTTTGTTCCCTTTGTGGAGCAGATGGAATATCGTGACCACCTGGTCATCTCTGAAGGAGTACTGCTTCGGAGGAAACTTGGGCTCTTGGCTGTTGACGCCGCTCTTCTTGGCCTTTGACTGCATGTCCCCGGTCAGCTCGACGGACATAATCTCCTTCCCTTTAGCTTGGGAAGACTGCGGGAGATCGCTACGCCCTTTGTTGTTTGTGCCCCATTTGCTTCTAGGGGCGGATGGCTCGAACTTCTTAGCCGATTTCTCGGCTATCTCAGCTTGTTCGACCAATTCCTTCCAAGTATGGGCTTTGACAGCCCCCATGCGGACTTCTACTTGATCCAGGAAGTTGTGCCTGCATGTCTGTAAGAGCATGGGTAATGGCATCCCTGCTGGGCACATCAGAGATAGATTTCTGAACCGCTCAATGTATTCACGGACAGATTCGCCTTTCCTCTGTACAGTGGAAAGGAGCTTGTCCATGGTCACTTCGGTGTCATCCTCATAGAAGCGAGAGAGGAACCGAGTTTCCAGGTCAACCCAGGAATTGATAGAGTCCTGAGGAAGGCTTCGGAACCAGTCGAATGCCACCCCTTTCAAGGTGCCGATGAACAACCTAGCCATGATGGCGTCGTTGTTTAGAACATTACCGGTCTGGGACCGGAAATAGTAGATGTGCTGATTGGGCGAGCTCTTACCATCATACGTATGCAACGTTGGTGGTTTGAACTTTGGCGGATATGGCACCGAATCCCACTCCAGCGGATAAGGACGGACTGCCCCTACCTTCTTTAATTCATCCCTCTGAGCTAGGGATGCAATTTGAGCTTGAAGGCCTTTAAGGACTTCGGCATCCAGGGAAGAGCCTCCCTTAGATTTCTCCGTCTTGGGCGGATCATTGCTGAGATGCCCCTCCTCGTCATGATTACTCCCGGTATCATCATTCCGATTGCTGAGGAGCTGAGCGAGCATCTGTTGAATATTGTCCAGGGCCTCTTGCTAAGTTCTAGAGGTCTGCTCCTGAGCTTCCAAATGCTGACGAAGATCGTCATTGGCGTTATCGGCCATATTAACCGATGCTTTGCCCGTTCGCACAGAACTGACTGTTGCTGAAGAGGCATACCCGCTGTCTTCATCTTCTCCATCAGATGATTGGGGTGATCGTCTGGACTGTGGCGAGATTAGGGCCTTTGAGGAAGAAGGCTGCTCATAATTATAGGGTATCGCTACCCTGGATCTGGTGTTTCGGAAAATACCTTCTTCGCGCACCAAGACTTCACCTAAGCCCGGGCTATAATCTGGATCTGGGGAGCCGAAAGGGGTATCATCAGATGTATGACCTTCCCTGTGTCGCTCTCGTCCTCTTCCGGTCATGTTGACGGACGCGAAGGCTGGGCCTCGCGAAGCACTCCTTTCATGATGTTTCTTTATGGCACGTGCGGACAACCGGTCAAACACCGATTGACGGTGTGGAGGTGCCATCTTGATTGGATATTGCCGACAATGGGCTGAATGGATTGTCACAAGTCGGCATCCTCTTTGACAACAAGGGGAAGTGGTTTGGAGAGACTCCAATTCCCGCTTGTTTGCCAAGAATTGTCGCAGGTTAGGCTCAACAGAGCCTGAACAACCCCGTGGAGAGGCCTTTCTGGAGCGTACAAGGGATGATGCTCCGTTCTTCTTATCCCTGCAGAAGGGATTAGTACTGAATAGTACTTTGGCGCTAGCTTTGCCGACAGGTGCGAGCTTAGTGCCTGATGAATCGGGAAGCGGAGCACGCTGTGGTGCTTTGCCCGCTATTCTGCTGCGAAGGGGATCAACCTCAGATAACACTGCGGTCTTAGCCTTGCGGCCGCGAACCCAGTGAATTTGTTGTGATACAATAGCTTCGCTTGTGCGAGCGAGGCTAACAGGGGCTTTGCTGCCCTTGATTCAGGTGACGGTATGATTGCCGTCGTGACTTCATGGCTGGCAGCATCGTCAAGGCAGATGGGCATCTTACCCTTTTCTTCGCGGGAGAGGCGCAGTCTCGGCATGACTACTCCGGGAGCTTTGGTTGAAGACTCCTGTTTAGGCTTCCATATCAGCCTTGACAGGGGACGCCTAGGTTCGCAAGGAACCTGAATAGCCACAAGCGGGGCTGTGGGGTGCTGGCAAGATTCTGCCTCTGGTTTCTGATTTGAAACCTTGGTCATGAAGACCTTCCTGTGCTTCCGTGCTCGAAGCGTCAGGCCACCCCCAGAGAGGACTTCTTCAAATCTTCCTTGATCGATCTGGATAACCAGGTTCTCAAAAGTGCAGGATCTGGGCTGCGGGCATGTTTCCTTGTTGCGCCAGAGAACTGCGGTAGATTCGCAGAGGACCTTTTCCGTCTCCGCAGAGACTTTGCTTGAAGATTTAGCCAGAGAAGATCTGGCTGCACCAGCTTTTCTGAATTCAGAGATAGACCCAAAGGTCTGTTCGTCGCATTGCGACACTTGATTCTCAGCAGAGGAGAATACAATCCCCAGCGGAGTCGCCATCTTGTTTTCCATTATGTTTGCAAAGGGGGAAAACTTACAAATAAAAGTTTGAGGAGCTAAATTACAAGTATTCTCAAAAGATTACAAGTAGATCTCCTCAGAGATTCTGGGAAAATGTGCCGATAGGAGTCTGGTCAGCGCGCGACCACTTTGTCCCTTTGACGATGCGAGCGATGAGATTCCCTTCTCGCCTGGTTCGGGGAATCAGAGAACAGAAGGTTGGTAGAACCCTCTTGCTGCTTCTCAAAATCGCCTTCGATAAGGAATTCCTTCTCGCCTGGTTCCGGAGATTCCTTGAGAGGAAGGACGACGTTAGGGTATCAACACCCTGGTTAGAGAAAGCAATTCTCTAAAAGGTCTCTGAATTCGGGAGCGCACGGTGCGTCGTGAAAAAGCCTCTGCTTGTGGAGTCTTCTCTCTTCTTTTTTTTATCGATCGATCTCCCTATGCCTTCCTCCTTCTCTCTCCTTGTACCCCTGGCGGGCTATTTATAAGGAAAGCAAGGGTATAATCGTCCCCTTTGAAGATATGGAAACAGATTGAACCGAATCTGTTTGAATCTGGAAAGTAGCCTTACTGCGAGGCTAGGATAGCTTCTGTGGAGCTAGAAAATGGCAAGTCGGTTGATCTGTTTTGATCCTTTCCATATTGTTGGGGGATTCTCCTTGATCCTCTTACTCGTTTCAAGAGAGTCAAGAGATTGCGGCAATCACCTGCCATATTTGAATCCCGATTGGATTTGATTAGATTGAATCCGATCTCATCAGGAGATTTTGATTGGTCAAAGGTTGACCATAGCAGGCTGATAGCGGAGCTGCCCGCTTTGAAGCTCATAGCGGAGCTAGAGGCAATTCCTAGTGAAGTCCGAAAAGAGGCTTTTCGGCGAAGCTATCAGTCAGCTTCCTGGCGATGCTCTGGATGATGCTAGCCTCTCAAACGAGGCTATCCCCTTGGGCTAATGTAATGCTAAATGCTAGCATTTTAGACCTGCTGAGGTCTGTTTAGAAATAATCCGGGTTCACTGTTCTGCTTGCTGGATCAGTGGATTCTAAACCGCTTCTTTGTCCCTTGGAGGTGGGCGAAAACTGGTCTTCAGCTCGTCTGTCCCTTGTCTTTTGTAAATGTCAACAAGTTTAGACATCGTTCGGACCAATGAGAATCTTGTCTTTTTTAAGTGTCAGCAACGATGTCATTAGGTTACATTTCATTCTCTTCTCCCTAAAGGACCGGGCAAAAAAATTGTTATACA
Organism: Agave tequilana; assembly: GCA_038442645.1. Lineage (NCBI taxonomy): Eukaryota > Viridiplantae > Streptophyta > Magnoliopsida > Asparagales > Asparagaceae > Agave > Agave tequilana. The sequence goes on along the minus strand of JAVJIF010019962.1, from coordinate 32,547 downwards.
GTTTGGCTGTAGATTCAGTTATGATGTGGGACAATTTCGTCAAGGCCTTCTTGAAGAAATTTTACTCAATCCACAAGACTGCCCTCATCAGAAAGAATATCATGCAGTTTAGGCAAGAACAGAGTGAACCATTCTGGAGATATTTTGAGCGATTCAAAGATCTTTTAGCCTAGTGCCCTCATCACGGTGTAGAGAAATGGCGTCAGTGCCAGATCCTCTATGATGTTTGGATTATCAAATGAAAACCCTGTTAGAAACCATGTGTCAGGGAGGTTCATGAAAAAGGATGAAAATCAGGGTTGAGATTTGTTTGAAGATCTAGTTGAGAAAACCCAGCAATGGGAGCCAACCTTAGAAAAACCAAGGAATTCACAGTCCATCGCTTCAAATGGAGGGCTCCTATCCTTAGAATCATCCATAGTTACTGAAACTAAGATCGCAACCCTGATGAGGAGAATAGAGGCTCTAGAAATAAAAGAGTCAGCCAATATCAACCAAATCAACCCACCACCAATTCACAATTCAAGTTGTTCATACTGTCAGGCATCGAACCATATTTTTGGAGAGTGTCCTATTTTTCAAACTCAGCAAGTACCGCTGGAACACATGAATGCGGCCTACTCACAGCTGCCACACAATCCTTACTCGTAAACATACAATCCTGGTTGGAGAAATCACCCAAATTTCTCTTGGGCCCAGAATAATTCTCCCAGGCCAAATTTTCCCATTAATCCTCACCATCCCAATCATCAAACAAATTTTCCCAGTCAAGCTCTATCTTTCTCCTTCCAAAGTTTACCAATAGAGAAAAAATTCAGTAAATTGGAGGAGAGTATGGAGGCATTCATGAAGTCCCAAGCCGCCTTCAAGCAAAATCAAGGACAAACATTGAGCAACCATTCACAGGCCATATCGAGATTGAAAATGCAGATGAGTCAATTAGCTAGTTCTCTAAGTGAAAAAACTAAAGGGTACTTTATTGAGTCAGTCGCTAGTCAACTCTAGGAATTCCAATCAAACTTATGAAGTTCAAGATCCCCAGATCAACCAGTGCAATGCTATTCATACACTTCGATCAGGAAAGAAGGTGGACAACCACGTCTACCAGTAGAAAAATCCTACCCACATTGATCATGCTCCTTCCGCCACATCTGCCAGCCCCCCAATCTGCTCCGCAAACGTCTGACAAGGACACTGTTGCTGAGGAAGTTCGCAAGCCTGTAGCACCCTTTCCTAATAGGCTTAGGAACAATAATAAAAACATACACATGGAAAAGATACTTGAGTTGTTTAATCAGGTCAAATTGAATGTGCCTTTTCTTGTCTAACAATTCCCAGCCTATGCTAAATTTCTTAAGGATATGTGCATAGAAAAGAGAAAGATAGATGTGCCTAAGAAAGCGTTCTTGGCAACCAACATAAGCGAAATTCTGTCTGGTCCTATTCCGGTGAAATACAAAGATCCCGGATGTCCTACAAGTTCTTGCACTATAGGACAAATAGAAATTAGTAGAGCACTCTTTGACCTAAGAGCAAGTATCAACTTGCTACCTCTCTCAGTATACCAACAACTTGGGTTGGGCGAGCTGAGTCCAACTCGAGTCCCCATTCACTTAGCAGACCGATCTGTGAAAATCTCCAAGGGAAAATCACAGATGTCCTTATCCGGGTCAGGGATTTCATCTACCCCGTTGACTTCATTGTGCTTGAGACCCAACATGTGTCAAATTTACGATTTCAAACTCCAGTCATCATAGGGCGCCCATTCCTTGCTACAGCTAATGCCATAACCAACTGTAGGAACGGGTCCATGCGATTAACCTTTAGAGACATGATAAAGGAAGTCAATGTTTTCAATCTTAGAAGACAACCCAGGGATATAAATGATCAGACTTTGAGGTCAATTCCATTGAAAATTTGACCAGTGAGCATGAAAGAGCATAGAGATGGAAACAGAGAGCGAGTTTGATTTGGAGACTGAGGATTTCAATCTGGACCAGATCATAGATTCGGCAGTGGACTGGGCATCATGCCCAAGTGTACCTCATCCCAGGACCGAAATTTCAGATATAACGTCCAATAAATCAACTACTTCCCTAAAGTTAAAAGCTTTACCTGAACACCTCAAGTACGCCTACTTGGACGGAGGAGAAACCCTGCCCGTCATCATAGCATCCCATTCGACTAAGCAACAAGAGGACAGCTTAATGTCTATTCTGAAAAGACATAAGGAATTCATTGGATAGACAATGAAAGATATCAAGGGGATAAGTCCAGATGAGTCCAGCAATAGTTCAACATATAATTCATTTAAACGATGAAGCGATTTCCAGGAGGGACCCACAGCGCAGGCTTAACCTACTCATGAAAGAGGCTGTAAAAATAGAAATTCTGAAACTGTTAGACAATGAGATCATTTATCCTATATCTGATAGCCAATGGGTTAACCCGATTCATATGGTCCCCAAGAAAGTTGGTTTTACGGTGGTAGAGATGAGCACAAGGAGTTGGTACAAACAAGACTGTCTACCAAGGTTCGTGTTTGTACTGACTATAGAAAGTTGAATGCATCCACTCGTAAGGACCACTTTCCGCTACCCTTTATTGACCAAATGCTTGAATGCTTGGCTGGACATGAGTACTATTGTTTCTTGGATGGGTACTCGGGACACAATCAGATCCCCATTGCTACAGAAGACTAGGAGAAGATTACGTTCACCTGCCCATTCGGAACCTTCGCCTACCGACGTATGCCCTTTGGATTGTGCAACGCTCCCGCGACATTCCGATGGTGCATGCTCAGTTTGTTCTATGACATAGTGAAACATTTTCTTGAGATTTTATGAATGACTTCTCCATCTACGGAGATTCATTTGATCAATGTCTTCATCATCTAGAGTTGATTCTGCAAAGATGCAATGAAAAGAATTTAACTATGAACTGAGAGAAATGTCATTTCATGGTGAGACAGGGGATTGTCTTAGGCCATGAGATTTCTAGGAGAGGAATTGAAGTGGACAAGGGAAAAATAAAAGTGATTGCTAAGCTTCCACCACCCAAAAGCATCAAGAATATCATATCCTTTCTAGGGCATGCTGGGTTCTACCGACAGTTTATTAAATACTTTAGCAAAGTTGCTAGCCCTTAACTAACCTGCTCGCAAAGGACGTGCCCTTTGATTTTAACGAAATATGTATCAAATCATGAGAGAAGCTTAAACAAGACCTTGTATCTGCGCCTATTATTTATGTTCTAGATTGGGCACAACCGTTTGAAATCATATGTGATGCCTCTGATTTTGCTATCAGCGCTGTTCTTGGACAGCGCATCGATAATAGGCAGCACGTGAACTACTACTCGAGTAGGACACTGAATGACGCCCAACAGAATTACACAACGACCGAGAAGGAATTCTTGGTCGTTGTCTTCGTGTTAGAAAAATTACGGCCCTACTTGTTAGGATCGAAGACGGTGATTTTCACGGATCACTCGGCATTGAAATACCTCATGCCCATGAAAGAAGCTAAAGCCCGATTAATTCCGTGGATCCTTCTACTTCAAGAATTTGACCTGAAAATTCGGGATAAAAGAGGTATAAAAAATGTGGTAGCTGATCATCTATCAAGAATTTCAAATTCACCTATAATACAAGTACCGATCAATGAGGATTTCCCAGATGAGCACATCCTAACCATTTTCAAGGAACAATGGTATGCGGACATAGTCAACTATCTGGCCACTGGACAATTACCCGCTATATGGACAAAGCAAGACCAGTGTCGCTTCTTTGCCCAAGTATGGTACTTCTTCTGGGAAGAGCCGTATCTTTTTAAGTATTGCCCTGACCAGATTATTCGACGATGCATACCAGAAGAAGAACAGAGGAGTGTGCTCAGTTTTTGCTATGAACTTGCATGCGGAGAACACTTCGGTCCCCGCAAAACCGCAGAGAAAGTTTTACAAAGTGAGTTTTACTGGCCCACTTTCTTCAAAGACTCATTCCACTTTTGTATGTCATGCGCAAATTGTCAAAAGATTGAAAAATTTTCAAGACGAGACATGATGCCCCTAAACCCGATTCTTGAAGTCAAAATTTTTGATGTTTAGGGTATCGACTTCATGGGACCATTCTCAAATTCATTCGGCAACCAGTTCATCTTGGTTGGATTACGTCTCTAAATGGGTAGAAGCTGTGCCTACTATGACCAATGACAACAAAGTGGTTATCAAATTCTCAAAGAAAATATCTTCTCCTGTTTTGGCATCCCCAGTGCGATAATTAGTGATAATGGGTCACATTTATGCAATAGAGTTTTTGAAGCTCTGATGCGAAAATATTCCATCAATCACAAGTTATCCACTCCGTATCATCCCCAAACAAATGGGCAAGTCGAAGTGACTAATCGACATATCAAGCTCATTTGGAAATGACTGTTGGACAAAACTGAAAGAAATGGTCAGTCAAGCTAAACGATGCATTATGGGCTTACCGAACTGCTTTTAAGACGATCCTGGAATGTCTCCTTATACATATTTGAAAAATCCTATCATCTGCCAGTCGAGTTAGAACACCGAGCCTTATAGGCTATTAAGCAACTTGTTGGCCCAAGGTTACAATCACCCATGATTAGTGTATTTTGATGATTACAAAACATATTAGTTATTTGTACTAATAACATTTGTTGTTTAAGTGTGTTTCAGATTTCTATTCATTCTAGAAGTCTTCTCTCACAAATACAAGGATTTGGACTCAAGTCAACTCCAATTGGGCTCAAGGAACAAGTGTTGAAGATCATATGAAGAAGCCTATTGAAGATCTTGAAGTCTTAGAATCATTGTAAGAAATAGAATGTTAAAGTTTGAGTATATGAAATTTGGCTCTAGGATTTGCACACACATTTGTTTCATATATTTCCTATGTTTTAAAAATGGTTATTTCTAAGTTTTATGCCTTAGTTTATATATACATGTACCAAAAGCTTTATATCTTGAAAATCTTGTATAAAACATGTGTATAAACTATTTTCTGCATAATACTTTGCTATATGTATTTTTAAAATATTTCTCAAAATTTTTCTAACTCAAAAACCAGCCCAGTTTTCTGTTTCAGGCAACTCCGGCCGACCGGCCCGGTCGACCGATGGGGAGCAAATTGCTCACAGTTTGTTTCGGTCGACCGGACCGGTCGACCGGAAGAAGGAAACTGTGTTTCCTCTTTTTGGGTCGGTCGACCGGACCGGTCGACCGAGAGCCAACGGCTCTTTGCAGCTGGCCTGACGGTCGACCGGACCGGTCGACCGCCAAGCCTGCTATAGCCTAACGGCTCTTTCCTCTTTGGGCTATTCTGAAAAACTGTTTTTGTTTTCAGCTTTAACAGATTTTTGGAGAGTTGTTGGGGAGCTTTTTCAGAGAAAATAAGACCAAAAGAAATTGTTTTTAACCTATTTTTAACCCTATAAATAGAGGAGAAGTCTCTCTTGCACATAACTAAGAAAAGTCCTCAAGTTTGTATTGTTTTCAAAAGAGAAAAGAAAAGAGTTTAAAGCTTTCATTCCAATTCTTTTTGAGCTTGTTTTTCAGTTGTGTTTGATTACTAATATCACTCTACAACTGAAGTTTTCCTCACCACACTTCATAGAGCCAAAAATCCTATACTCATTCTATAGTGAAGTTGTAAATGAAGTGAGAGTGTTTGTAAAAGAGTTTGAGAAATAGTGTAGTGATCTTGTTGTGATCACTTTGTTCTTGTAATCCCTTCCTTGTGGAGCAACCTCTTCTGTAGAGGTCCTTTGTACTCGGTGGAGCTCGGTGCTCGGTCTTCGGTAGACCAAATTGTAAAGGCGTCCTCGGTGGATAGTGGAAACCCTTCACGGAGGTGAAGGCGGGGAGTAGAGCGGTGGCTCGAACCTCGAAACAAATCACTTTGTTTGCGATTGCCTTTGCGTCTAATTCTTGCTTTACTTTTCAATAGCTCCTTATTGCTTTCTATTGCATACTTGTGATTTTGTTTAAATCTCTTGTGCTACTATTTGCTTGCTTGTAATTCTTGCCATATATCATTGTGTTTGCATCATTCTTCATATCATCCATTTCATACTTGTGTGTGCCAATCCCGTACTCATCCAACAAGAGCTTCACATAGCACCTCAACCCATATCAAGGGGAATCAAGAGGAGTTTAGTCCAGAGCCTCGCAAGAGGAATTCGGCTACACTTGTTGAATTGTACTAAGTTGAGCCTCACTTGTTTTAGGTTCCGCATTTAGAGAGTTAAAATTTTTAAGATTAGCAATCACACCTATTCACCCCCCCTCTAGGTGTTTTTCACAACTTAATTTCAATCTGACTAAAGCCGGTGAACTAAGAAGATTGTAGATCTCAGAGTTAGAGGAGAAAAGGAATGAGGCCTATAAGAACGCACGGATTACAAAAAGTAGAACTAAAATTTTTCATGAACAAATCATCAACCGGAAAAACTTTGCCCCAGGAGAAACAGTTCTGCTATACAACTCGAGGCTTCACATTTTCGCGGGAAAGCTTAAAACTCGTTGGTCTAGACCATTCATTGTGCGCACTATCTTCCCACACGGCGTTGTGGTTATTGTCGATTCTAAGAGTAATACGGAATTCAAAGTGAATGGGTAAAGAATGAAGCCATTTCTGACCAATGAGCCTGCGCCACATGCTGAAATTGTGTTGAGTCTTTTCGCTCTATCATACACCTGATCATAGCCATCCACACACCAGCTAATAAAAAAATAAAAAAATTAAATAAAAATAAAAATAGAAATGTAAATAAAATAAAGATTAGGTGTTCTTTATAATTGTTTATATGATATAACCACCCCGTGTATACTTGTAAATACCCCTTTACCCTAGGGTTAGAATTGGAAGTCTCCTTTTCCTACCCTATTTATACTCTCTTATCCCTCTCCCTTCACCCAAACCCACATATTTTTCAGATCTGAAGAGAGGAGGCCAGGAAGAGCCAAAGCCCCGAACCCCTCTCCTCTCTCCACAGAAAAGCCGCGGCCAGGCCTTCCTGGCCACATTTTTGCAGTTGTCAAGGAGAGACAGTCGCGCGGCTTCCTCCCCTTCCGGTTGATTTTCAGAAAAAATGCCTGATCTGTTCCCTGTTTGTTGTTTTGCTGCCTGGTTTCTCCAAGCCATCTTGTAAATCACCTAGAAGGGGGTGAATAGGTCATAATGCTAATCTAGAAACCAAATGCGCTAAGTGCGGAAGTTAAAACAAATTTTGCAACACACTTAATACAACACACAAGTGTAGCCGAATTCCCCGTGAAGGGCTCTGGACTAACTCCTCTTGATTCCCCTAGATATGGGTTGAGGTGCTATATGAAGCTCTTGGGTTAAGTACAAGTGAGGCACACACACAAGCAAACAAGCATATAAGGATAAGCAATATGAATTAAATGCAAGGACAACACAAGCATACAAGATATGAAATGAATGATGCTTTGCACAAATGTAAAGAGAGAGTTTAGAGATAATGGATCAAACGCAAACACAAAGATATGTTTCGAGATTCGAGCCCCTAGCTCTACGTCCCCGCCTTCACCGAGAAGGATTTCTAATCCACTAAAGGAGTACCAAACTCCTCTCTCAACCTTACAATGCCACCGAGGCAATACAACCACAATCTACCTCTACCGAAGAGGGATAAGGCCAGTAGCCGACAAACAATCTCCACCTCACAATAGAGGGAACAAACCAATCACCCGATCACCTCTACCAAAGAGGGATACAAACAAAGGCAAGGGTGTTTACAACAAGTGGTTTCTTTCAACCACAAACAATCTCTCTTTTTCCACAAACAAAGATCCTAAATAGAATAGGATAGAAGATAAGCTCAAGTGTGGAAAACAAGTGTTTTCATAAAAAGAAAAACTCTTGAGAAAATACCAAATAGATATTGAAATGAAGAACAATAAACCAATTTTCCAAAAACCTAATTTCTTTGAAAATAACAAAACACTTAAAAACAAACAAGATGAATCTTTTAGCACTTAAACTCTTTTGAAAACTATTTTAAAACACTTAAGAAGGTCTGGAAATTTTGCTCTTAAAATCTTGGTTAAAACCATGAAGAGATGAGGTATTTATAGCCCCAAAACAAAACTAGCTGTTAGGCTGATCTGGCAGCCTGACAGGCTACCGGTCGGCCGGCCGGCCGACCACCAACGGTCAGAAATGTGACCGTTGGAGCAACCGGTCGACCGCACGGCCGACCGCCCAGATACAGAGAGAGCTCTCTGGTCCGGTCGGCCGCCCGGCCGATCGTCCCTGTGACTATCAAACGTGCACAAGCCTGCGCACGTCGGTCGACCGCAAGGGTCGACCGGCCTTTGGTGCGGTCGACCCGTGCGGTCGGCCGACCTGGCCTGTCAGCCACAAATCTGGGATAGAAACACATGTTAAAAATATTTCTAAAAATTCTTTTATCTCTAATAAAAATACCCAAAATAGTTTTAACATTTTGCATTGATATATAAACTTGTGATAAAAATTCAACCCAAATATCAAGTATATGAAACATTTTGTGTTTTATCATTTTTACCAAAAACCAAAACATGTATTTTATCAAACTTTGATTTTTCTCAATAGGAAATCTGATTTTTCCTAAAACTCATGAATAGACATATCAAAATAAGTTTGTCTAAGATATGAAGCATGTATGTATATAGAACATATCTAATATACATAAAAACCATGTAAACTTGTTTTGATCAACTATTCATGAAAACCAAATCCAAAACATGAAACGTGTGTGTATTGTGCACTTGAGCATATCAACTATTCTAAGCTTTACAAATGGATCTAAAACACACTAAACACTAGGATACCTAAGTCATTTTGACGATCTTCATCTTCAAGTTGACTCGATCCCAAACCGTGATCCACCGAGTGCAAATGAGTGATCTTGACTCTCGGGCACGGGAATCACCAGGTGAAGGCTTCCAAACTCTTCTTTTTGAAGCAATCACCAACTAATATCTTGATCAAAGATCTGTAACTAAAATCACAAGATAATTAGTAAACATAACTACATGAGTTAATCATCATCAAAACTAGGGTGGAAGGCCTTTGGGCCAACAATCTCCCCCTTTTTGATGATGACAAAACTCATGGAGTTATATATGCATGGATTAAAGTTAAGCTTCAAAGAAGCTCCCCCTTAACACATGCATAAACAAAATAAACATAAATATGCAATGAATATTAAACATGAAACATGAAACATGCATATCTATGCATAAACTACAAAAGGTTCTAGATACCAATGAAATGTTCAAAAAAAAAACATGCTCTAGATACCAATTAAAATTAAACTAAATTAAACTTAATATATGCAAAACATAAACATGAAGTTTTATATATGCATGTTAAACTCTCAAATAATTCTCCCCCTTTTTGTCAATCATCAACAAAGGGGTAAACAATCAAAACAAAACAAAATCTTCTCCCCTTTTTAATACAAAGAAACAATCTTCAATAAGGGGTAAAAACAAAACCAAATCAATAAATTTTTCTCCCCCTTTTGTTCGAAACAATGAATCAATAAAAGGGTTAATAAAAAATATTTTCCCCTTTTTGTCTAAAAACAAAATAAAACCAAATAGGGGTGACAATCAATTTGGATATCAATTTAAAATTTTATTTTCTATCATAAAGTAAGGGAGTGAAAATACAAATACCAATTGTAAACATGAAAATCGAATTTTCTCCCCCTTTATGAAATACCAACAAAACACATGCATAAGCTTGAAATAAGATACCAATTGAAAATTGAATCAATTGAAACAAAGTTAAACCTCAAGCTTATCATAAACACAAACATATATATGTATGAAAAATAGATACCAATAGAAATTGATATTCTTTGAAATGCAAGCATACATACATACAAACATATATGAGTATACAAGAAAGGTCAAAATTGATACCAATTGAAAGAATTCAATGATACCAATTGAAACAACAATAATGATCAAGTGTATACATCATATAACTACCACCCAATCATGGTTCAAGTTTTAAAATGATTTTCAATATAAAGCATACATGAGCATGATCTCCCATCCAACAACCCATGAAGGTAGGGGTTTTCAAAAATAGGTTTGAAAAATAAAGTGTGTTTGAAAAACTCTACCAAATGAAGAATATCGCAACTAATTATATGAAAATTTGTAAACTAGTACGAAATCCTTCAAGTAAGGAATAAAACAAAATTATTTTTCATGAAATAAGAAATCCACATGATATCAAACACTCAAGTCAATTAAGCACAAATATGACTCATGAAAACAAACATATGAGTAAACAATAAATGTGAGTGTACAAATACAATGTGAAGAACATAATCATGAAAATTGACATTCAAGCTCAAAATTCCTTGAAACAAGAAAACATGAAAATCATCAAAACTATTTAATCTTCAAGGTATATGTATGTCCTATACAAACTAAGGTATACATACATATCTAAAACACAACGAGTCCACAAAGATATATGCATGAAGGTACGTGGCTCAAAGGATGTATATGTATAACAATAATTTGGATAAAATGAACATATACATGAAGTTAAATATAAACACTAAAACATGAAACAAATCCAAAAATAGGAATACAAGTTTAAAATGCATGGATCATCAAAACTAGACTATACTAGCACATCTAATGGGTTCAAATAAGCATTCAAGCTCAACATATATAAATTTATTTGTGACCCACTATATGCACAAATATATACCTAGTCTTAATAAAAACTAACATTTAAACTTATATTCAATTTATGAAGCATCAAAACGGGATAAAAATCAACATGATAAATATAAACATGATTATTAAGAAAATTCACAAGTTATTAAACCTATGATAAACATGATAGCTAAACAAAGGTGAGAACACTAAAATAATGGTCCATATTAAACATGGGTATCTCAAAATGCTAAACATGTATGTCAAGGATTTAATAAACATGGCATTGTCATAATAATCAATAAACATCAAACATGCTATAAAAATGAATATGAAAAGCATGTAAACAATAATTAGGAGTTAGGAATCGTTACCAAAACCTAGAAGGCAACTTCCCTTGTCTCCAAAACATGATGGTCATCTCCACCAAACTTCCCTTGAAAGTGATGCATCCAATTGATTTCCTTTAAGCTCGGAACGCATCCACTCCAAGGTACGGCAACTCTCACGTCATGTGAGAGCCCACACCTACATCAAAAATAGGAGGGGTGGTCTTTGGTACCCATATCTTATTGGGTCCATGGGGGTTAGTACCTTCTCTAACCCAAACAAAGTTATTTGCTAAATTTACATCATGTAATCTATCAAAGTAAAATTTAGCAAGGTGGCCCTTACGTCCACAATGTGTACAAGTGTACACATGAGCATACATCGTGTTATGGTGTCCGTGAGAAGCATGTGTATGCCGTGGAGGGTGTGCATGCATAATAGATGGAACTTGTTTCTTTCGAAATAAAGTTTCCAAACGTGTATGACTCTTGGCACATTGGCTCAAAGTGGAGCCCAAACAATCTACACTCTTCTTAAGCAAACAAATATCATCATTAATTCTAGAAGAAGAAATACATGCAATAGGTAGACTAGATGAAGGAGCTACACTAGTATGGCAAACATGTGAATCAATCTTATTTTTCAAAGAAACATTTTATTAACACAAATATCTAATTCTTTTGTAATGAAAACAATTTCATTTTTCAAAGACTCATTCTCTTTTACAACAAAATCAATTTTTGAAGTTAAAAACATTATTATTTTTCAAAAGAGTTTAACAATCATTTTTATTTTTCAAAAACTTATTTTCTTTAAGTGCAAGTTCTAATTGAGATCTCAATGAATCCCTTTCATTATAGACCTCAACCTTCTCTTGCAAAATATTGTCAAGTCTAGAATGTAAACTTTATTTTCTTTTTCAAGGTCTAGACTTTTCTTTTTCAAAATTTTATATTTTTCTATCAATTTTTCACAAATAATAGAAAGTTCTTCATTTAAAGCATGGGGATCAACAAATTCATCACATGAAGAACTAGCATCAAAACTATCTAATTGAGATTCTGATTGTACCTCAAGGGAGTCATTCCCTTGGACCGTATAACATTGTTGTGGCTCGGATTCATCTCCACTAGATTCCTCTTCTTGTTGGATAGGCATTTGAAGCTTGGAGGTGGTGGTTGTGGTTGTCAATTTGTTCCACACTGCAAAGGCGGAATCAATGTTAGAAACACTCATAAGATAATCTTTAGATAATGTGCTTCTAATGGCCTCAAGGGCTTGTGCATTGGCCCCTATATGATTGCGGTCACCAAGATAACATCTCTTGGTAGCGGCAAGGAAAACATTCAATCCTAGGATTTTTAGGTACATGGACATCCTATACTTCCAAACAACAATGTTGGAAGGGTCAAAACTAGGTGGGGTCATGAAGTCCATGGTTCCAAACTATATGTGTGCAAACAAGCAAATGCAAATGTAGATTAGCAAACAAGGATCTCACTCCTAGGATGTTAAGCCTAAGTATCAGGAGCGTAGGCTCTAATACCAATTGTAAATCACCTAGAAGGGGGTGAATAGGTGATAATGCTAATCTAAAAACTAAATGCGCTAAGTGCGAAAGTTAAAACAAATTTTGCAGCACACTTAATACAACACACAAGTGTAGCCGAATTTCCCGTGAAGGGCTCTGGACTAACTCCTATTGATTCCCCTAGATATGGGTTGAGGTGCTATATGAAGCTCTTGTGGTTAAGTACAAGTGAGGCACACACACAAGCAATCCAAGCATATAAGGATAAGCAATATGAATTAAATGCAAGGACAACACAAGCATACAAGATATGAAATGAATGATGCTTTGCACAAATGTAAAGAGAGAGAGTTTAGAGATAATGGATCAAACGCAAACATAAAGATATGTTTCGAGGTTCGAGCCCCTAGCTCTACGTCCCCGCCTTAACCGAGAAGGATTTCTAATCCACTAAAGGAGTACCAAACTCCTCTCTCAACCTTACAATGCCACCGAGGCAATACAACCACAATCCACCTCTACCGAAGAGGGATAAGGCCCGTAGCCAACAAACAATCTCCACCTCACAATAGAGGGAGCAAACCAATCACCCGATCACCTCTACCAAAGAGGGATACAAACAAAGGCAAGGGTGTTTACAACAAGTGATTTCTTTCAACCACAAACAATCTCTCTTTTTCACAAACAAAGATCCTAAATAGAATAGGATAGAAGATAAGCTCAAGTGTGGAAAACAAGTGTTTTGATCAAAGAAAAGCTCTTGGGAAAATACCAAATAGATATTGAAATGAAGAACAATAAACCAATTTCCCAAAAACCTAATTTCTTTGAAAATAACAAAACACTTAAAAACAAACAAGATGAATCTTTTAGCACTTAAACTCTTTTGAAAACTATTTTAAAACACTTAAGAAGGTCTAGAAATTTTGCTCTTAAAATCTTGGTTAAAACCATGAAGAGATGGGGTATTTATAGCCCCAAAACAAAACTAGCCGTTAGGCTGATCTGGCAGCCTGACAGGCTACCGGTCGGCCGGCCGGCCGACCGCCAACGGTCAGAAATGTGACCGTTGGAGCAACCCGGTCGACCGCACGGCCGACCGCCCAGACACAGAAAGCAGAGTTCTCTGGTCCGGTCGGCCGCCCGGCCGACCGTCCCTGTGACTGTCAAACGTGCACAAGCCTGTGCACGTCGGTCGACCGTAAGGGTCGACCGGCCTTTGGTGCGGTCGACCCATGCGGTCGGCCGACCTGGCCTGTCAGCCATAAATCTGGGACAGAAACACATGTTAAAATATTTCTAAAAATTCTTTTATCTCTTGTAAAAATACCCAAAAATAGTTTTAACATTTTGCATTCATATATAAACTTGTGATAAAAATTTCAACCCAAATATCAAGCATATGAAACTATTTTCGTGTTTTATCATTTTTACCAAAAATCAAAACATGTATTTTATCAAACTTTGATTTTTCTCAATAGGAAATCTGTTTTTTCCTAAAACTCATGAATAGACATATCAAAATAAGTTTGTCTAAGATATGAAGCATGTATGTATATAGAACATATCTAATATACATAAAAATCATGTAAACTTGTTTTGATTAACTATTCATGAAAACCAAATCCAAAACATGAAACGTGTGTGTATTGTGCACTTGAGTATATCAACTATTCTAAGCTTTACAAATGGATCTAAAACACACTAAACACTAGGATACCTAAGTCTTCTTGACGATCTTCATCTTCAAGTTGACTCGATCCCAAACCGTGATCCACCGAGTGCAAATGAGTGATCTTGACGCTCGGGCACAGGAATCACCAGGTGAAGGCTTCCAAACTCTTCTTTTTGAAGCAATCACCAACTAATATCTTGATCAAAGATCTGTAACTAAAATCACAAGATAATTAGTAAACATAACTATATGAGTTAATCATCATCAAAACTAGGGTGGAAGGCCTTTGGGCCAACACATCTGTGGTTTGTTTCCCCCCCAAGGTTTCTGGGGGAGGTTTGCAATTCTTTGCCCAATCTCTCTATTTTTTAGATCTAGATCATGGCTCCTACCATATTTTCTAAAAAAGATTTTTCCCGAATATTTAATGATGTTCAAGGGTATGGTACTGTGTTTTTAGATCAGGTTAGGGAGAGGCAATGGTATGGCTTAGTTTATGATAATACAAATCTTGATGCCTATTATTGCCCTGACTTAGTGAAAAAATTTATTTGGGTATTGATGTTGCAACTATTGACCATAACCACTTTATTGTCTATTTGGATCACGGGGACCTTGAGGTCACCCAGGATACCATTAAAGAGGTCACCCAAATACCATCCTCCTCTCAGCATGTTGCACCACTGCCCTTAATCGATAACATGACTTTGATGGGGTGCGCTGCACTGAGCTCGATCATGGTGTTTGAGCAAATACCGCATTTCTTACCATTCATTGCGTTGGACGTTGGATCCAACACAATATTTTGGGTATTGTGTTGGCCCAAAGGCCCTTCACCCTAGTTTTGATGATGATCAACTCATGTAGTTATAGTTACTAATGATCTTGTGCTAATTAGTGACAGATTCATGATCAAGATCTTAGTAGGTGCAAAGCTCAACAAAGGTTAAAAGATCAAGATTTGGAGCTTGCATGTTGTGATCCAAGGAGCTTTGGATCAAGCTTGGACCAAGTCAAGATGATGTGAAGCTTCAAGTGAAGACTTCAAGAAGTTGAAGACTTGTGTCTAGGTATAGAATTTGTATTTTTGTTTTAGTAAAAATGTAAAGGATAGATAGTTGGTGGATTGCTCAAGTTATATCACACACACACACTCTTGATTAGAACTCTTGATTTAATTGATTTCATAAAAGATTTTGTTTTTAGAAAAGAACTTTTATTTTAGAAAAAGATTTTTCTTTAAGACAAAATATTTGTTGGTTTTGGTATTTCTATCATGTATATTCTTTAACCAAAACCAAGTTGTATACTAGATTTCAAAAACATAGATATTTCATATTGATTGTGGAGTGGATCATATCCATACACACTATGTTTTTAAATGGACTCAAATATCTTGTTTTTGTATTTGATAAAGGTTTGAAAAAACATTTCATGGAAAATTAGGTTTTTATCAAAAGAATTTTTTTTACCTTGATAGTAGTATGACACATGCTCATACTCTATGATTTTTCAAGACCAAAACATCTTATCCAAGACCCAAAACCAAATCCAAATTTTCCAGGTCCTGGAAGTTCTGATTTTTCAGAATTTCTCAGTGACCGGTCGACCGGCAGTCGACCGGCACTCGACCGACATGCACAGTTTTGTGCATGTGCGTATCAGTCGACCGGGACTCGACCGATACTCGACCGACCCAAACCTGTTGCTCTCTGGAAATTGCCAGTCGACCGGACCGGTCGACCGACAGTTCATTCCAGAAGAGCGGTCGACTCACCAGTCGACCGGTGGCTGCAACGGTCAGAAAAATGACCGTTGGCCGGTCGACCGGAGGTCGACCGCCAGCTCTGACAGAACCCCAACGGCTCTTTTTCTGGGCAGCCTATATAAAGGGTTTTGTCATCTGTTTTATATAGAACATTTAGGAGACTTCTTGAGCTATTTTTTAGACACTTTTAGAGGAGTTTCTCTACAAGATTTTAGTGCAAATACTTCCAATCAAAAGGAAGAGTTTTTATCAAGAGAGTGTTTAAGTGATTTCTTGTGTTTTCCAACAAAGCTTTCTTTCCTTCATTTTCTCACCACACACTTGAGCTTTCCATTGCTAGATATTCTTATAGGTGTGTTGTAGTGAGAGTACTCTTTAAGTGATCAAGAGTTGTGATCATCAAAGAGATCTTTTCTTGTAATTTTGAGGAAACGGGCAAGTGTGCTCGTTGTGGTTGAGTTCGGGTGCGAACTTGTGGTGCGAGGTGCGTCCTCGTCAAGCCGGTGGGCTTGTGGTGTGTAAGGGACTTTGGGAGTCCGAGGGTTTGTAGGTGTACGGCACCGAGGAGAGATCCGGTGGGATCTTGCATAGTGGAAACCCTTCGTGTGTCGAAGGCGGGGATGTAGAGCAAGTGTGCTCGAACCTCGAAACAAACCCTTTGTGTTTGCGATTGCTTACTCTTCCCTCTCTCTCTCTTTGTCTCTATTTTATATCTTGCATTCAATTTATTGTGTTCATCTTATATATGCATGATATATTCCCTTGTGCTTAATTGATATATAATTGCGTGGGATTGTTGTTAACACTAGTATTCAACCAAGAGAGCCAACGTGGCACCTCAACCCATTCAAGGGGAATCTAGAGGAGCTTGTCCAGAGCCTCGCAAGGGGAATTCGGCAACACTCTTGAGTTATACATAAGTGTTTAATTAAAAGAAACTTTAATTTGGTCAACTTAGTTTTAATTCCGCATTATTTGTTCACAAGTGACCATTAGATTAGCCATCACCTATTCACCCCCCCTCTAGGTGATCTTACAATTGGTATCAGAGCTAGTGCTCTTGATATTGGGTCTAACAACCTAAGAGTTAAAGATCCTCTTTTAGGCTAATCACAAGATTTGTACACACAATGGACTTCATGTCACCACCCACCTTTGACATCCTTAACATCCAAATTTGGAAGGTTAAGATGTCTTTGTTCCTCAAAGGACTTGGCCTTAGTGTATATCTTGCCACAACTAATAAAGAATATTGCTTAAATGGTAAGAACATTGAGGCTAATGCAAAGGCCCTACATGCTTTAGTATCTAGCTTAGATGATGATTATTTGTCTAAGTTAACTAATCTTGACTCGGCTTTTGTAGTGTGGAATACCCTCACCTCCCTTGGCGAAAAGGATCTATACTATGCGGGGAGCGATTCGGACGTTGGGAGCGACACCTCCAACGTATGCTACATGGTCCAAGGGGATAACCCCCTTGAGGTAAACACCGAATCCGATGATGAGGATGTAGACATGTCATATGATGAGCTTGCTACCTTTTGTCATCTTGTGCTTGAAAAATATGACATGATTAAAAAGAAAATAAAATTTGAAAAAGGAACTTGATTGCATGCATGTAGAACATGACTCTTTTAGAAGTAACATTGCATGTTTAGAAAAAGATAATAAAATTTTGAAAAAGAATTTTGATGCCATGCTTAATGATAAAGATTTATTAGAAAATAAAATGGCATGCTTAGAAAAAGAAATGAGTTTTTGAAAAATGAGAATGTTTCCCTTATGTCTAAATTAAATAATTTATGTAAAGGAAACATTGATTTGAAAAATAAAATTGATATGGTGGAAAAACAAAAAGAAGTTGTTTTTCAAGAGAATAAATCTTTAAAAAGAAAACTATGTGAAAAAGAAAAAGATTTTGTTTCTCAAAAGAAAAAGAAAATTGATCATATATCTCATCATACTTCTCATGCACACATTGATCAAAATGAGATTAAAAAGTTGAAAAATAAAATTGATAATTTGAGCTCTAATTTGAGCTCATGTGCATTCAATCATACTAGATTGGAATCCTTGTTTCAAAAGAAACAAGTTCCTCATACTCATGCACATTCACATCATGCACATGCTTATGATGCACATCATGCTCACACTCCCACTCATAAGTATGCTAAGGTGTACATATGTACACATTGTGGCCGCAAAGGCCATTTAGCAAAATTTTGTTATGAAAGGTTAAATGTTCTTATTTTTGATAAAAATAAAAATGCTTGGGTTCCTTACAAGACTAACCCCATAGGACCCAAGAAAATATGGGTACCAAAATCCCCACCTTGTATATTTGATGTAGGTGAGGAATCTCTCAAAACGTGAGAGATTTGGTGCCTTGATGGTGAGTGCATTTGAACTAAAATGACACATACTTGAAGCACCGTTATCAAGGAATTTGGTGGGTCAACCACCATGCTAGGAGCTTTGGAGTTGGTAACAATTTCTAAACTTCTATTTCTTTTATGCACATGCTTTTAATTTCATGTATCATGTAGCATGTTCATATTTTTTTTGGTGCTTCATGTGGCATTTACATGCTTAAATGTAGAATATGTCAAAACTTGCATTTATACATATATGAATAGTGAATTACAATTGACTCTTAAATAATTTGAACTTCATGCTCACTTGTATCCACTTTATGCATATGTATAATCTAGTTTTGATGATTCTCATTTATACATGTTTTTGCCAATTTTTTTTGTGATTTACTTCATGTATATGCATGCTTAATTCAAATCTAATAAATATACATGTATACCCGTGAGTCTCTTGCCTTCATGCAAACATTTAATAGACTCTTTTATTTTTGGGATATGTATGCATATTGTTAGATTTGTATAAACCATACATATACCATGAAAATTGTTGATTTTAGTGAAAAATGATTTTTCATGATTTGTTGTTAAAAATTTGACTTATGATCGTTTTGGGCTTCAATAACTATTTTCATGTAGATACTATTTACATAACTTTTGAACACTCTATCTTTAAGAAATATATATGTTGAGCTTTATGGAATATGAGTGCTTGAACTTTTATGTATTTAGTAGTATTCATGAAATACATATGATCTTATATTTTTTTTGGATCTTTAACTAGTTTGTCAAAAATCCATTTAAACTAGTTATCTATTCTTCAAGTATTGCACATGATTCTATTTTTATGGATAAATTCTTTTGTGATTTCAAAATTTTTGATGCTACATTGTATTGAATATTAGTTTAGATGTTAGTATTTGTCAACACTTGGATTTATACTTGTACACCTTATGGACCACAAATAAATCTATATATGATTGGGTTGAATGCTTATTTGTGCCTATTAGATGTACTAGTATAGCCTTGTGTTGATGATCATTACATTCTTAAACTTGTATTCTCAATTGGATTTATGTTTTGATCATGTGATTTCATTTCATGTATAAGTTTTCTTTTGCCAAAACATTAAAATATACATGGATAACCCTTGAGTCATTTGCTTTTCATGCAAATCTATTTATGAGGACTCAATTGTATTTTGGGGATATGTATGTATACTTAATGTCTTGTCAAAACATACATATGCTATGAAATATAATTTGTGATGATTTTCGTATTTTCAAAATTTATGATTTTAAGGAATATTGAGTTTTATTGCTAATTTTCATGATACCATGTTTCACATAACACTATCACACTCACTTTTTTTTTAATATGGACTTTATGGATTAGAGTGTTTTTAGTGCCTTGTGTTTCATTGATCTTTCATGAAAAACTTTTTAACTTATTCCTTGATGGAAGGATCTCGTACTAGTTCTTAAAACAAGTTCATTTAACTAGTTCGAATTCTTCATATGGTAGATTATATGATGTATACACTTATGCTTACTTTTCAATTGGTATCATTGGTTATTAGCAATTGGTATCAATATGACTTCATGTTGTGTATATTCATATTTTGATTGTATGTATGAATGCCTTCAAATTATATCAATTTCTATTGGTATTATCTGTCATACATATATGTTATCTATTTGTGCTTATTTTACAAGTGGTATTTCCTTTAAAGCACAAAGATTGTTGATGCTAAGCTTAATTAGATTTCAAATTGGTATTTCATAATAAGCTTATGCATTGTGTTTTGAAATTGGTATCAAAAATTCAAAATTGATTATTTTACAATTGATATCTCAAAATTTGTTGTTACTAAGAAAAAGTTAAATTTTGTTTTGATAAAGAAAAATTCAAAATTTTTGATTTGTATTGTCTATATGCAAGGAGAGCTTAACATCTCTCTTACATATAGATTCATGTTGAGTATATTATAAATTGAGGAGATTGACAACTCTTCTTTATATGATATACGTGTGTAGGGGGAGCTTCACATCTCCTCTTATGCATGACATATTATACGTTATGTGAATTAGGGCTTGTCATCCCTCTTTCATGTAATGTATATGTGTCGGGAAGCTAACTTAACGTCTTCCTCTTCATGAATTTATATCGCATATAAATTTTATTGATTGATTTGTATTTTACCCTCCTTGATTTCCTTATTTTTAACAAAAAGGGGAGAAGAATTTGTTTGATGTATTTTTCTTTGAACCCTTTGTTGATGATTGACAAAAAGGGGGAGAAGAATTTGTGATTTTATATGCATGATTTCATGATTTCCTTACTTAAGGGGAGAAGTATTTGGTTCCTTACTTAAGGGGGAGTAAGATTTGTATTTATGTATATATGTTGTCTTGCAATTAGGAGCAAAAGATTGCAATTAGGAGCAAAAGATTTGATTTATGATTTGATCTATATGATTGCATCTCCTACATTGCATACATGTCATGTGCTTTTATTGCCATATCTTTTATTTATTTGGTATGCATGAGTTAAGGGGGAGCTTCTTTGAAGCTTTACTTTAATCCATGCACATATAACTCCATGAGTTTTGTCATCATCAAAAAGGGGGAGATTGTTGGCCCAAAGGCCCTTCACCCTAGTTTTGATGATGATCAACTCATGTAGTTATAGTTACTAATGATCTTGTGCTAATTAGTGACAGATTCATGATCAAGATCTTAGTAGGTGCAAAGCTCAACAAAGGTTAAAAGATCAAGATTTGGAGCTTGCATGTTGTGATCCAAGGAGCTTTGGATCAAGCTTGGACCAAGTCAAGATGATGTGAAGCTTCAAGTGAAGACTTCAAGAAGTTGAAGACTTGTGTCTAGGTATAGAATTTGTATTTTTGTTTTAGTAAAAATGTAAAGGATAGATAGTTGGTGGATTGCTCAAGTTATATCACACACACACACTCTTGATTAGAACTCTTGATTTAATTGATTTCATAAAAGATTTTGTTTTTAGAAAAGAACTTTTATTTTAGAAAAAGATTTTTCTTTAAGACAAAATATTTGTTGGTTTTTGGTATTTCTATCATGTATATTCTTTAACCAAAACCAAGTTGTATACTAGATTTCAAAAACATAGATATTTCATATTGATTGTGGAGTGGATCATATCCATACACACTATGTTTTTAAATGGACTCAAATATCTTGTTTTTGTATTTGATAAAGGTTTGGAAAAACATTTCATGGAAAATTAGGTTTTTATCAAAAGAATTTTTTTTACCTTGATAGTAGTATGACACATGCTCATACTCTATGATTTTTCAAGACCAAAACATCTTATCCAAGACCCAAAACCAAATCCAAATTTTCCAGGTCCTGGAAGTTCTGATTTTTCAGAATTTCTCAGTGACCGGTCGACCGGCAGTCGACCGGCACTCGACCGACATGCACAGTTTTGTGCATGTGCGTATCAGTCGACCGGGACTCGACCGATACTCGACCGACCCAAACCTGTTGCTCTCTGGAAATTGCCAGTCGACCGGACCGGTCGACCGACAGTTCATTCCAGAAGAGCGGTCGACTCACCAGTCGACCGGTGGCTGCAACGGTCAGAAAAATGACCGTTGGCCGGTCGACCGGAGGTCGACCGCCAGCTCTGACAGAACCCCAACGGCTCTTTTTCTAGGCAGCCTATATAAAGGGTTTTTGTCATCTGTTTTATATAGAACATTTAGGAGACTTCTTGAGCTGTTTTTTAGACACTTTTAGAGGAGTTTCTCTACAAGATTTTAGTGCAAATACTTCCAATCAAAAGGAAGAGTTTTTATCAAGAGAGTGTTTAAGTGATTTCTTGTGTTTTCCAACAAAGCTTTCTTTCCTTCATTTTCTCACCACACACTTGAGCTTTCCATTGCTAGATATTCTTATAGGTGTGTTGTAGTGAGAGTACTCTTTAAGTGATCAAGAGTTGTGATCATCAAAGAGATCTTTTCTTGTAATTTTGAGGAAACGGGCAAGTGTGCTCGTTGTGGTTGAGTTCGGGTGCGAACTTGTGGTGCGAGGTGCGTCCTCGTCAAGCCGGTGGGCTTGTGGTGTGTAAGGGACTTTGGGAGTCCGAGGGTTTGTAGGTGTACGGCACCGAGGAGAGATCCGGTGGGATCTTGCATAGTGGAAACCCTTCGTGTGTCGAAGGCGGGATGTAGAGCAAGTGTGCTCGAACCTCGAACAAACCCTTTGTGTTTGCGATTGCTTACTCTTCCTCTCTCTCTCTCTCTTTGTCTCTATTTTATATCTTGCATTCAATTTATTGTGTTCATCTTATATATGCATGATATATTCCCTTGTGCTTAATGATATATAATTGCGTGGGATTGTTGTTAACACTAGTATTCAACCAAGAGAGCCAACGTGGCACCTCAACCCATTCAAGGGGAATCTAGAGGAGCTTGTCCAGAGCCTCGCAAGGGGAATTCGGCAACACTCTTGAGTTATACATAAGTGTTTAATTAAAAGAAACTTTAATTTGGTCAACTTAGTTTTAATTCCGCATTATTTGTTCACAAGTGACCATTAGATTAGCCATCACCTATTCACCCCCCTCTAGGTGATCTTACATATTGATCATACCACTTTCTTCTGCAGACCTGCACTTCAAATTATTCACAGCCTCATGATGAGGAAACAACTGTCTATGTAAACACCATGCTTTTACAGCAGCTGATTGCTAACTCCCAACGCACTAGGGGTGCGAAATACTCTTTGCCCGTCCTAGTACCCGTCTATGCAGAAACTTTCTGCCAGACGCGAAATTTCTTGAATATGATAGAGTACTAATGACCCCTTAGCGCATCACCAGTGCATACAATAGCTGTCTGCATTCGATCTGGACACCTAATGTCCAGCTCAAAGATGTTCCTGCTGAATCATCATCAGAAGAACATATGGATACGGAAGATGACCCACAATTTTGGCAACAACTACCCCTACCGAGACCAATGCATAAATGTCCTCCATCTGGAAGGGCATGAAAAAGATTTTTAGGGATCAGATCAGGCTAAGGAGACAATTGGAAGCTCAAGATGCTAGGCTAGAACGTATTGACGAGACCCTCAGGCATTCACGCTCGTCCGGCCCCAGCACTTCAGCCGGCCCGAGTCGGCGGAGACGGTGATGTCATTTCTTCCTCCCTATTTACTGCATTTGCATTTACATGACATTCATTAAGGATAATGCATTAGATAGCTGTGGGGGGTGCTTGATTGAGGTTTTACCTGCACAAAAATACAAAATTCAGAACTTTTAAAACAGTAATGCAAGTTACTCAATTCTACCGCAATAGCAAGTGGCTATGCGGGTCGTGATCCACAAGGAGGGACTAGCGATGGAAGCTTTTAGTAAGTTCTCTTTAGGCTACAAAGTATGGTTAAAGTTCTTCTTTAGTTCTTAAAGAAAATGAAAAGAGTTAAAGTCAAGTTAGGAAGAAAGTGATAGAATGAGAAGGTGGAGAAAAATAGAAAATAGACATATACAAAGAAATCGAAATGAGTGATGAAAGAGTTGGGTGTTGTTGGTGTTGGTGATCTAAACTAAAGAAATAAAGAAAAGAAAGAAAAGATTAAAGAAATACTTACCTCCTTTAGTTGATGACTTACCTAGAACCCTTGCATGTTCTACCTTGCTTCGGAGGCGTTCAACGCATAAGCCATAAGATCGAGCTCAGTCCCCATTCGCATTGCATCATCAAGACGAGCAAGAATGAAATGATACGGAGTCTTGAGGAGGAGAACATCATCATGAAATATCGTTGGCACTCACACAAACATTGTTATATTGATGCTTCTAGATTCACTTGAATGTTCATCATAACCAAAAGAGAAAAAGTAGAAATAAGAAGAAGGAAACAAAAGTAAAGTCAAACATAAAAAAAAAGTTACCTTTTATTGCTTGCAGAAATGATGGAAGAAAGGAGGAGGTACATCGGTGTCACTCTCAACATAAGCCTCTCTCTCTTACTTACATGAATCTCAGTCTAAACTATACTTACAAAGAAATAAAAATTACATGAAAAGAAAACAAAAACCTATACTACAAAGAATGAATTACTGGACTAACTCCTATCTCTGCATGATCGTCCTTAGTCGTCCCATTTTCAGTGAAAATCCTGCCTTTTATAGGCAAAAACCCAGAGGGGAGAGGTGTGAAAAGATAAGGGGAGCAAACACTCCCCTAACTCACTAACCAAGCCGCGAAAACGCGGCTTTGGCCGCATTTTCGCGGCCAGGGTATGGCCAGGTGGCCACGGCCTATTGGTGGTGCTCCCCAGCTTCTCGATTTGTCTTTATCTTCAGCTGGATTTGCAATTTAAATTTGGGATTTTGACGAAATGGCCTTTGATCCTTGGCTTCAACTGATCGATTTGTAGGGATTTGTTCTAACTAATTTTCAATCATCTGAACCGACCTAATCTACCCTGATTTACTGAGTTCGAATTAATTCTGATTTAATTCAAAATTTGATGGGCTTTTGGGCTCATTTCTCTTCACTCTCCTTTAGGAATGGGCCTGCAAATAAATTAAACATTTATTAGGAAAAAGCAGAGTTTATTTTATAATAAGTATGAGAATATGATAATAAATGTGCAATATTAGTGACCAATCACACCCCCATGCCTATCTTTTGCTCGTCCTCGAGCATAACAACCAACTATACTAAGGATTATTAGACCACTTTCGCAGGTCACGCGATTGCACTGAGCATGTGCAACAAACCATTAAACCTCTAGGTTACCTCTAGAGGACGAGTTTTGTCTCGTGAGGGTTTTCAGTGGATTACACCCACACAAATTCATAAAGAAAGAGAAACAAAGAGTTAGTATTTCGAAAAGCATTTTGAAAGAGAAAAATATTTGAAATATAATTGTAAGATTTAAGTAATCTATAAGTTATAGGAAAACTGAATTTTTCATTCCTAAACTTAGTCTCTATTCAAAAATTTGTTATCAATCAAAGTAAGGAGTCAAATTGTACTTCTCATCAAGTCTATTACTTTACCCTGAGTCATATGCACCTTGTGACCGTGAAAATTTTGACTAAGGGTTCATTAACTCTAACTCTTATGCCTTATATATATATATATATATATATATTTGGTGGTATTATTCCTTAGTTCTATTAGGCTTTCTAATCTGCCCATGTAACGAGCTTTTAATCGATGACTCCCTAACCAAACGGTCTTAGGGCACCGGGTGAGAAACACCCCCAAGGACTTAAGGACTCAAGCAAATAAGGCCACAAAACTAAGGATTTTATTATATGAACCCCTTTTAGGCGTGAATACTTATGCTTTATTAGGTACAAATCCCAGCTTAATCAGAAGATTTTATATTTATATATTTTTTTTCTCAAACTTATCTAATCATCTTTCGCATAATACTAAGGCTTACTTAGGCCAAAGCACCTAGCTAATCAATAATTAGATTTGTTCATCTTTCATAGATATATATATATATATATATATATATATATATATATATATATTATAAGGCATAAGAATCTTCGTTTTTTGAACCCTAAGTGTGTAAGTGTATGAAGTGTGCATATTTCATTAAGGTAAAGATCAAGACTAAATTACTTTGACAAATTATCTTCCTAACTCTAAAAAATCAAACAAATAATCTTATTTTGACCAAATTTAAGAAATACTAATTTTGATTTTCCTATTCCTTAAAATTGACTTAATTTCTTACATAAAATATGTCAAAATATTGTTTCTATTTTCAAAAAATTTTTAAAAGTAAAGAAAATGCTAAAATTTTTTTAATAAAAAGAAAAAACCTAAGTTATGTTAGAACCCTCCCCCACACTATCTCATGCATTGTCCTCAATGTATGAATTAATGCATAGATGCATGAAAAAGAAGACAGGGAAGGAAAATACTACCTTAAGGTGGTGTTCCGGTGGTGGTCTGATTGGTCCACGAAATGCGGCCCAATCGACTTTGTAAGGAGTTCGGAGGAACCCACCAAAAATCTCTCTAATATAACCCATTAAAATGATATATCCTGAAGGATTTTAATTAAAATTTAACCCCATCTAATTTCCAAATTCCATAATTATTTTTGAGTCAAATTTGTCAACCGCCTTGTCCCAAGATAGAGCGTGAAAAGATAGAATGATTGACTTGGACTTAGGAAGTACGGGAACTAATACCGACTCAGGAAAGTGACTAAGTCAAGTAAAGGTTCATGTTCAGTAGTCGAGATTGGTTCAGGAAGTGGGTCTAAATCAAGAAGTTGAAACTCAAGTCCACATTCATTTTCCCACAATGGAATGTGACTTAAAATTGGTGATTCAAGTTCAAGAATGACGTGTGGGAATCAAAACTGACTCTAAAATATTACTCAAATCGGGTAACAAAACAGGAGTCAATATTGATTCGGGAATTTGAACTGGATCACAAATTGGAGAATCTAGGTCACATTTCTCATTGAGTTCAATTTCAAAATGATGAGAACTTGCCAATTTGTCAATGGGACTTTCAAAAGTATGAAATTGGTCAAGTTCAATAAAATGATCATCAAAGATGGGCGATTCAATTTCATTATGAATTGGCACATGATCCAATGTTGACTCAGGAAAAAGATTGAAATCAGGTGAAGACACTGGAGTCATAATTGAATCAGGAAGTAGAATTGAATCACTAGATTGAGGTTCATGATCATATTCATTCTCAAATTCAATTTCAAGAAAAGGATAACTTGCCAAACTGTCAATGTCATTTTCAAAATTTGGAGTTTAGGCAAGTTCAAATGATTGTTCTGAAATGGAACCTTATTTTCCAAAACAAAATGACTCTTCGGCTCTAACAGAATGGTTAGCAACATCAGAACTGGCCAAACGGTGAGAACGTAGACTTTGGACCATCATATCTATGTCATGATTACGAGCGTTTTGAGCCTGAGTCATGGCTTCAAGCATCTTTTCATAGTTGAATGGTTCATCGTTTTGTTGAAAAGATGAAGTGTTGTCCTGGAATTGGTGGTAAATTGTGAGTCCATCAGATTTTGTGATTTTTGTTTGGACTCACACATACTCATTTTCAAAATTGATGGTTTTCTATTTTGGACTGGTGGAACTGAGTATGAATCTTGAAAATATTGTGAACAAGGTGGATAAGGAGGACAAGTTGGTTGAAAATTGGACTCGGGGGAGGTGAATCCCCATTGACTCTGTGAAGAGTTAAAATTATTCTGAAAATTATGGTTATAAGATTGGGGGCATGGGTTATATTGATTCGGATAAGACCAATCCGGCACACTATTTTGGTTAAAATTATGATATGCCGGGTTGGTAATATCCGAAAAAGAGGTGGGTGTGTAATATGAATTACTATTAAAATTGGAAAAATTGTTGTTATAAGCCACATCACACAATAAAACACAAACAAAGAAAAAACAATAAATAAGCAAACAAAAAAGAAAAAATTCTAACTTAAGTTAGGGTAAGACCTTTGACCTAGATGACTCCTAACTGGTTAGACTGTCCATAGGAGATATAATGCAGACTTTAACCACAAGCTAATCAGCTAGGTCAGGGCAAGATTGGTGGGAGGTTATCCGTCAAAGACGTTCCTTAATTAAGTAACCACCAACCTTCGGGCTTTCGGCCCTTAATCCCCTTCCTAGACACTGATTTGGCAGGAGTTAAATTCCAACATCTTTCCCTTCAGGATAATCTCTTAATTGAGTCTGAGATGTCCCTAGGGCCAACGTCTACTCATTTTTAGTTAGGCTTGGGTTAGTGAGTGAGGAGATTGTTTGTGGGCTAAGGGAGGGTAATGACTTCCCACCTTATCTTGTTTATAGGACAAGCCCTTAGATCAATGTAGTGCAGTGTACAAGAAAAGCAATACTTAAGCAATGTAAATAATCCAAAAGTGTTCTTATACTAGATGCTATGCACACGTACCTTTGCTCTAGCACTCTTCAACAGTAAATAGAAAATGTAATGAAATAGACACGTGCCTAAATGCAACGTCTAAGTCATTTTAGCATTTTCAATCATCATTTTATTGTTGAGGTTAGAAAGTAAATACAGTGAATCAAACAAGGAAATAAATGCTACAGAAATTCAGATTTTTAATTCAGCCAACCTGCAAAAATACAGGTTAGTAGTTCACTCAGTTTTGCCACTGGAATGTAGGAAATCTGAGGGCTTCTTGGCTCTGCTTTCTTGAGCAGAGTCCAAGGCCACTTATGTGTCCACTGCAGCAAGAATTCTTATTATTAAATCTGTACAAAAAACAAAGAAGAAAGTTAACCAAAAATTTAAACTTTTAAGAGAGTAACTTACCATCCCTCCCCGGCAACGGCGCCAAAATTTGATTGAGGTTTTACCTGCACAAAATACAAAATTTCAGAACTTTTAAAACAGTAATGCAAGTTACTCAATTCTACCGCAATAGCAAGTGGCTATGCAGGTCGTGATCCACAAGGAGGGACTAGCGATGGAAGCTTTTAGTAAGTTCTCTTTTAGGCTACAAAGTATGGTTAAAGTTCTTCTTTAGTTCTTAAAAAGAAAATAAAAAGAGTTAAAGTCAAGTTAGGAAGAAAGTGATAGAATGAGAAGGTGGAGAAAAATAGAAAATAGACATATACAAAGAAATCGAAATGAGTGATGAAAGAGTGGGGTGTTGGTGTTGGTGATCTAAACTAAAGAAATAAAAGAAAAGAAAGAAAAGATTAAAGAAATACTTACCTCCTTTAGTTGATGACTTACCTGGAACCCTTGCATGTTCTACCTTGCTTCGGAGGCGTTCAACGCATAAGCCATAAGATCGAGCTCAGTCCCCATTCGCATTACATCATCAAGACGAAGAAGAATGAATGACGGAGTCGTGAGGAGGAGAACATCATCATGAAATATCGTTGGCACTCACACAAACATTGTTATACTGATGCTTCTAGATTCACTTAAATGCTCATTATAACCAAATGAGAAAAAGTAGAAAGAAGAAGGAAACAAAAGTAAAGACAAACATAAAAAAAAAAATTACCTTTTATTACTTGCAAAAACGATGGAAGAAAGGAGGAGGTACATCGGTGTCACTCTCAACATAAGCCTCTCTTCTCTTACTTATGAATCTCAGTCTAAATTATACTTACAAAGAAATAAAAAATACATGAAAAGAAAATAAAACCTACACTACAAAGAATGAAAAACTGGACTAACTCCTATCTCTGCATGATCGTCCTTGGTCGTCCCATTTTCAGTGAAAATCCTGCCTTTTATAAGCAAAAACCCAGAGGGGAGAGGTGTGAAAAGATAGGGGGAGCAAACGCTCCCCCTAACTCACTAACCAAGCCGCGGAAACGCGGCTTTGGCTGCATTTCCGCGGCCAGGGTGTGGCCAGGTGGCCACACCCTGTTGGTGGTGCTCCATGGCTTCTCGATTTGTCATTATCTTCAGCTAGATTTGCAGTTAAGTCCGGGATTTTGACGAAATGGCCTTTGATCCTTGGCTTCAACCGATCGATTTGTAGGGATTTGTTCTAACTGATTTTCAACCGATCTAAACCGACCTGATTTGCCCTGATTTATTGAGTTCGAATTAATTCTGATTTGATTCAGAATTTGATGGGCTTTTGGGCTCATTTCTCTTCACTCTCCTTTAGGAATGGGCCTGCAAATAAATTAAACATTTAATTAGGAAAAAGCAGAGTTTATTCTACAATAAGTATGATAATATGATAATAAATGTGCAATATTAGTGACCAATTAGTGCTAACTTTCTTCTTTTATTTCTCTTTCCACAAAAAAAAACCTCTAGAATGAAAAAAGAATTTTCATACTCTTCATAAAAATACCAAAAGGTTGTAAGAATTAAGCGAACCTTAGTAAGGAATCTTTATTTTAGCCCAAATAAAAAAAATATTGGTTATACTGAGAATTGGAGGGATAAGAAAAATAACTCATATCTTTTATTTAGCTTTAGTAGAATATACATATACCTCACGCACACGCTTGGGATTTAGAGACACAACTTTGAACGGGAAAAAAAAACATTAAGCTGGGTAATTGTGCCTCAAGAAGCATGATTACTCACGCCTAAAGAAAAATAAATAAATTTTAATTCGTGGTCTACTCTACTTGCATATTTGACCTGAGGGGGTTTTTTCCACCTGGTGCCCTAAAACCATCTGGTTTGAGAGTCATCGGTTTGATATGTGTTACATAAGTAAAGTAGAAAGCGTAAAGAAACTAAGAATAAACATCTAGATAAACATTAATAAAATTAAAAGATATTTAAAGTTGAATTGAGAAATCTCAAGCACATCATACTTACACATGATGCATATCTATATTAAAGCAAAATAACAGAATGAATTAGAAGTGCAAGATCTTCTAAATTCAAAGAAAAACCATGATTTCTTCTTTTATGAAGGCTAAAGTATAGGAGGACTTATGAGGGTTAGACCTAATTCATATAAACCATTCGGTCATTTTTACTTAGATAATTAAAATTTCTTTTTCTTGAAAGAGGTTTGCTTATAATTAACATTTTTTCATTTATTGGATTTTTGGTGCAATCCGCTGAAAGCCCTCAGGAGACACACTCCCCTTCTAGAAGATACCAGAGGTTAAAGGCTTATTGCACATGCTCAGTGCAATCGCATCACCTGTGAAAGTGGTATAATAATTCTCTTATTTTGTTTTGCTCGGGACGAGAAAAAAGATAAGTGTGGGGTGTGATTAGTCTCTAATATTGCATAATTTTATCACATCTACACATTTATTTTATATAAAATACTGTTAATAATAGTTTGCTTGTGTGATCCTAAGTCCATGGTGTGCAATGAAGAAGAAGACCCTAAATCACCATTTAATGGGTGATTAAAGACCTAAAAAGTAGCCATTGACCTTAGGAGGTGATTATGTCAGACCAGGGGGCTCAAATCAGAAATCCAAAATTATAACCAACAGGGGACCGGACCGACGCAGCGCCGCTCTGGTACAGCTGTGGAAATGCGGCTTTGGCCGCGTTTTCGCGGTCGTACTGGCGCTGCCGCACCAGTGCTTTGGGCCAGGGGTTGTCCCCTGGCCCCCTTTCCTTGGTGCCTACAAATACCCCCCTTAGGGTTCTTCAGAGGAGATATTCAGAGAGTTTAGAATCTTTATGTTAGTTTGTTTTTAGAATTGTAATTGTTTGTATTTTCTTCTTCTTCTAATTTACTTTAGCCATTAGAGTGAAAGAAAGAGAGTGTGTATAAGTTGTATTTGAAGGTGACAAGTTTTATACAAGTAATACTTCTCTTTCTTCTTTCCATTACTTGGTGTCTACATTTGCTTTTACTTACATTACTATTCTTCAAGAATTATTAACTGATCCTAAGGTTTCAAATAGGCATAGAGTTCAATCAATTTGTCTTACAGAACTAGGCTTTAGTTGGTGGAGAGATTAGCAGTAACGAGAGAATTAGTTACTCATATTCATGGTAGAATTAAACATGGTTTTAAAGTTGCATAAGAGAAATTAAATTAGAATTGAAGAACACAAATAAAAATAGCAAAAAGAGATATGGGAAGAAAATAAGAACTTTATTGAATTTGTCACCAATCCAGTACAAAATCATTTTCCACTTTACAAATCTTCTTCAAAATAGAAAAACTAGAAAATACAATGAAAATTGGAAAGAAAAGAAAAGATGATTTAAAGAGAACCCTAACTTGATTCTCTGTGATGCCTCTCCACTTTTACTCTTCAGGGGTATTTATAGGAAATTTCAATAGTAAAGTCCTAGTAGAATACTCCTCCAAACTGACACGCATGCGGCCACAGAAATGCGACTTCTACGACAAAAAGGAGAAAATGCGGCACTTTTGAAGGGTCATGGCATGCACTTTGGCGCGTGGGCTTCATCTCGTCCATCCATCTGAAGATCTATCCTTAGAATCCTCGTTTGAATTTCAGAATTTAAAAAACTTTGTTTCCTAGATACCATTAGGAAATAGTTATCTACAAATTCAAATTTTAAACTTGAATTCTCTCCTTTATCTTTTGACTTAGGGATCAAGCAACATAATTTAGATTGTTTTCTCCTTTATCTCTGATTTTAGGATAGGATAATTTCTGAATTAATATGGGC